>BHFT01048187.1:0-80839 GCA_004320025.1 Laticauda laticaudata | reverse complement strand
AAGTGTGATTGACTTGGAGTTACATTGTGTTGTTTAAGTGTTTCCTTTATTTTTTTGAGCCGTGTATTTTGGTTGATTCATATGACGAATCTCCTCCAAGGACTGATCAAGAATCTTTTTTATAACAGAAACCAGCTTAGAATTAGGTATCCTCACAGTACCCTGTAGTGTTAAGAGAATGTTATTTACTTATTCATTTAATTATTTCTTTTCTCAGCCAATCCAAACCCTTAAATATTGGCAGATGTCAACCACCCACAACAAAACAATATAGAACAACTAATTATTTTAAAAGTAAAATAAAAGTAAAAAAGGAAAAAAAAAGATTGCTCCACGGTGTGCTGGGGATTAGGAATTTGCAATATGATTGCTCTGGGTGGGGTGAGGGTTAAGATTTTGCAATGGAGCTTGAAAGCAAGTTAGTGAAGGGATGTGTTGGGGAAGCAAGAGGGGCTGGGCAGGAGGTGGAAAGCAGGTGGCAAGGCAACCTCTCAAGGGCCCCAGACAAGTGGTGGTGGAACCTGAGTGGTGGTAGGCAGAGCTCTGCTGGCTTCCACCACTGGATGATTCAGGGTAGGGGCTGCTCCGGCTGCTGCTGCGTCACACTGCCAGCATCACAGCTCTGCAGGCCGGGTGGGCAAGGATAGTATTGGAGCTTCATCCTCTGCCTCCCAATAATCTTGCTTTGTCCTCCACCCCTCCTACTGCCTTGCTTAGTGCCCATAGCACCAGCATTGCTCAGCCTCTTGCTTCATTGCGGCAGCAAGCAAGAAGGTTCATCCTCCATACAACATCCCCGCTCTGTCTGCTGCAGCTCCCCCAAAATAAGACCTCCCTGAAAATAAGCCCCAGTGCTTAGTTTAGCAACCAAAAAATTATCAGACCTGGCCTTATTTTCAGGGAAACACAGTATTAATGCCACAGTTTCTATCCTTATATTTCAAACAAAACAATATTCCATGCTTCCTTATTTTGTCTGTCTCCAGCAATCCTCTTCCATTGTTTTATAATAAAAGAAGAAGTGTCAAAAATGGCATTCAAAACTTCAAAAATGGGTGGTAAGCTTGGAACTAAAGAGAGCCTCTATAGCATGTAAAGGTAATAATCTCATCAATTGTTTATGAAATGGACACAGCTTATTGTCCGTTTGACAAATAAATGTCAAAACAACTGTTTTGTCCAACAACGATGTGGTTTCGACCCTGCCTCTCAGCTTCAGCTCACCAGTTTTCTTGGAAGCTCGGCATCTAAAACGACTTGCATGTTGTTTCTGTTATCGGAGAATCTTGAGTCATGATTCTGAGACTTTCCTTAATCTCAGAAAGTCAAGCAGACAAAAGGAAGGCTGCTCCTTCTGTTAAGTTGGAAAAATGGCAGTCCAGAGAGAGGAGATTCTCTGGCATGTCACCTGCTGGACATGTCATCCCCTGTATTTCCCTTCTCTCTTCTTACTTCTCCATGGTTTTTTTTTTCTTTGGATTTTATACTTTGCTAATTAAAAAGTTAAATTGAAATGTTCATGAGTGTGAGCAAGGCCGACATTTTAAAGAACAACTAAGACCATTTGGTAACTATGTCAGACAAAAATCCCACCGAACCTCTTGCTAACATGATGAAATGTTGAGGCCACTGGCAGATGGCGTGTCTAAGGGATGTTATGCCACTTGATCAAGGCAGGTTGATGATATTGAAGGTCAGCAGAGTCAGTCAAGGTGATAAAACATGGCCTAATTGGCTGTCAGTAGTAGGCTGTGAATTCTGCCCTTTTGATCATATAATGTGTTGAGTCCATCTAAGGAAATGTCCAATCAAGAATTTTCATTTTGGTTTTTAGTCCCAAAGGTGCTTTTTTCAAGAGGCAACTAAACATTCTGATTGTTCTTTGAAGACTTCGCTTCTTACCAAGACGTTTCTTCAATATCTTGGATGAGAAGCGAAACGTCTTCAAAGAAAAACCAGAAAGTCCAATTAACTCTTGAAAAAAGCACCTTTGGGACAACCATGACCATGGATGACTGTGAATCTCCATAGACATTTTTGCTTTTAGGATTTCCACATTGAAGGAGATCTTGCAAATTCTATCGAATTTGGGGTTCTCTTCTCACAGGGAATCTTCCTTCTTTAGGATCCTGTGTCCTTTGGGGAGGTGGCCATCCATTTCAAAAGTGATGAATGGTTGCTGCTGTATCCCAGCCAGAAAGCCCTGTATCAAGAAGTCATGTTGGAAGTGTCTAGGATGGTGGCCTCTTTAGGTAAAGGTTCCTCTATGCATAACTAGTTAAAAATGATTTCATCTCTTCTTTTTTCCTCTTACATTAATTCCAGTCCCCCTTTGTGGTCTTCTAAGTAGCACAGTTTCATTTCTAAGAAAGAGATCAGTGTGGGGACTAAGAAGGGTTGACCTTCAGTCTTGTGGTCATCCTGGGGCCCTGGGTCATTACTGCAGAGTTATTGGGAAGATGATCAGGGAGAGGGTGGTTTTGCCTGTTGCAGTTTTCCTACTCAGCAACAAATTTTGTCTTGCTTTGGGTTGCAATGACATATATTGTCTTGTTGAATGCAAGTTGGGTGGGTTATAGTTGAGACAATTTGCATGCCTCATCCTGATGTCAAGACTTGTTTTTGCTTTAATTTTTTAACTACAAAGAGTGAGGGTTAGATAAGCAGCCATGCTAGTCTTTTAAGTTAGTAACTAATATCCATACTGTCACTTCCCTTGTTCATTTCTCCGGAGATGCCCAGTAGTAGATAAATGTATGCATAGATACACCAAAATGGATGTTTATTCTAATATATAAAATTATTCCAATTTATTTTTCTTACCTCACAAGCATTTGATGTGCAGAAGGAAAATGACCGAGAGCCAGATTTAGTGCCATTGCAAATAATCAAACTGAAATTCCTAAAGAGACATCTACAAATAAGTGGGGAATGAGGAAACATGAAAAGAAGCACAATTGGAAAGAAAAATCTATTCTACAATTTGTGAAAATGTATTGCTCTCTGACCCAACGTGATTCAAATCAAAACCCCAATGTTACCCACTACAAGTTTGGAAATCACTTTAGCAGTCTTACTTCAGATAAAATGATCCCGGCAAAGGAGAAATCCTACAATGGTATGGACTGTGGAAAAAACATTGAATGGAGAGGTAATTTAACTTCTCATAAAAAGATCCGCACCGGAGAAAAACTCTATAAGTGCCTAGAGTGTGGAAAGAGCTTCAGTTATAGAGAGTGTCTGAAATCCCACAAAAGGATCCATATAGAGGGAAAACCTTATAAATGTGTGGATTGTGGGAAAAGGTTCAGTATGAAGAATTCTCTTACATGTCATAAAAGGATACATACTGGGGAAAAGCCCTTTAATTGCATACAGTGTGGGAAAAGTTTCAGAACTAGTAGTTACCCTTATGAGTATGTGGATTGTGGAAAAGGGTTCAATAGGAGGAACTCTTATTTCCCATAAAAGGATACATACTGGAGAGAGCACCAGAGGGCAAGTTAGGAAAAAAATGGGTGGAAATTCATCAAGGAGAGAAACAACCTGGAATGAAGGAGAAACTTTCTAACAATGAGAATAATTAACCAGTGGAACACCTTCTCTTCAGAAAACATGAGCGCTACATCAGTGGAGGTTTTTAAGAAGCGACTGAACAATCACTTGTCTGAAATGGTATAGGCCAGGTCTCTTGCTTGAGCTGGGGACTAATCTAGAAGTCTCTTATAGCTCCGTTCTGTTCTATTTGCCCAATTTGAAACAGACTTTATAAATGGTTTTATTGATCCAACAGTGTACCGTATGAGCTATATTTTTAAAAAAAGAAATATTCCTGGATTTAAATTATTCACTGTTCAGTTTCTCAGAGTGAAGTAATCAGTTCCGTATTTTCTATTTCTCAAGATTTTCAAATGTCACTTTAGTGCCTCCATTTTGTGATCTCAAGTTGATCAATCATACTTGACATGCTAAGCAATCATAGCATTGCTATGGTTTTGGAGAAAATTAATAGCATAATGGTGACTTTGTGCTTTTTAACTTAATATAACTTTAAAAAAAAACATATTTCCTGATTATTAACTGTCTCATTTTGAAACCTTAATAAATTATTAGAAACAGTTGTTTCACAAGTCAAATGCCCTATTTAATACACATTGAATAGCTAAACGAAGAAACCAGATGAATATGTAGGAGAACCTATGTGGGGGAAGAGTGGAATCAAATGTTAGAAAGTGGTAGGAGGTGGAATAAGTTCAAATCTCACTCAGTTTCATTTTGCACAATGATGCATAGAAAACATGGAATGAGAAAAATATTACCCAAGTAGATTTATCTATGAAAGAAGCAAATGAGACATTGTAGTCTATAAAATTTGGGAGCATTCCTCATAAAATCTTGGCATTTTTATTAGAATGTTCCTAATTATGTAATTTTACTTATGTGGAGATAATCCATGCAGCATTAATAGTGCTTTGGCCACTTTTATCTTCCTTTACATTAGAGGACTCAAAGGGCAACTAAAGAACTGAAACCTTTTTGCTGCTTTCTACAGTCTGAACAAACATTTGGCCTTTTAGTGGTAGACAAGGATTTGTGCTTCAAGAAGCTGTTGAATTGAGGGGACTGCCTCCCAACTATGGCCCTTTTAGGTCGGGGACTGAATCAGAGACATTTGAATGTGATGGGTCCCCAAGAGCTTTGAAAGGGCTGGAAAGGATCTCTTGTGGGGTGGAGGGGACTCCTGAGGGATAAGAGGGGCCCAGAAGGAGATCTAATTTAGAGTCTAACAAAGGAGTTGAATCCACTCTGAGGAGCCACAAAGACATCAGATGAGCAGGACTTCCCTCATAGCTGTGTCTCTCCCCCACCAACAAAGTGGGTCCTCCCATCCCTCTGAACCTCTTTCCCCACTTTGCCACTGTAGGGAATCACATTGGGAGAGTTGTGGTCAGGAGGGAGGAGTATCGGAAGCTCTCTCCTCCATTGCCCTAGAATCTTTCCCCCAACGGCGGGTCGCGGCCCCCTTCTTGCCTCCTTCAATGTTGCTTCCCAAGCCCTCTTCCTCACCTGGGAGGGGGATTCCTGCCCGCACTTCCAGGATGTGGGACAGCGCTCTCATCAGCAGTAACAAGCCCCCTCTTAAAAGAGGGTGAGAAATGGAATTGGGAGGGGTACTTTGGAGTTGTCTTGCCAGGAATAAGCAGGAGTGTCAGCTGGAATCTTCTCTTCTGCTACATCATCTGTCTCCAGACTGAATCTGCAGCCCCAACTCAATGGGACGGTTCTGTGTTAAACTGGAGTGTCCTGAAAGGGGCACAAGTGGATCCCGAGCAAAGCAATGCCTAGCAACTTTCTAGTTCATGGGTGTCAAACTCACTGTGTCATATTGCCATCGTGATGTTTTGCAATGTTTTCCCATTCGCGGAGCTAGGGTGCATGATGCATCCGGCCCGCAGGCAGCCAGTTCTAGTAGTTAAGGCACCAGGTTAAAAAGCAAGAAACTTTGAGTTCAAGTCCTGCCTTAACCATGAAAGCCAGCTTGGGCCAGTCACTCTCCTTCAACCCAGCCCATCTCACAGTGTTGTGGGGTAAAATAGGAGGAGAAAGCGTGTTGGAGATATTTGCCTTGTTCACCTTGAGTTATGTTCCCCTTGAATTATTTGTAAAAATAATAAAGGCAAGATGTAAAGAAAAAACTGTCTTCCAAGGTAAATAAATTCTTAGCCCTGTACAATGTCGTACCATACATTCAATCATGCAGTATTTCCATAATATAACATTTTTAATATTTAATAGTATAGTATACAGGTAGTCCTCAGCGTATGACCACAATCAAGCCCCAATTTATGTTGTGAAGTGAGAAATTGGTTAAGTGAATTTTGCCCCATTTTACGACTTCTTGCTACATTTCTTAACTGAATCATTGCAGTTGTTTAGTGGATCTGGCTTCCCCCATAGTCTTTGCTTGATAGAAGGTCGCCAAAGAGGATCACATGACTCCGGAACTTGGCAACTGTCATAAAAGTGAATCAGTTGTCAAAGGTAAATCCCATGACTAC
The DNA here is from genome assembly GCA_004320025.1 of Laticauda laticaudata. Lineage (NCBI taxonomy): Eukaryota > Metazoa > Chordata > Lepidosauria > Squamata > Elapidae > Laticauda > Laticauda laticaudata. The sequence continues at coordinate 74,780 of BHFT01048187.1, read as the reverse complement.
AGGGATGCTACAATGGTCATAAGTGTGAAGAAGGATCCTAAGTCACTTTTTCAGTGCTGCTGTTGTAACTTCAAAAGGTCACTGAATGAACTGTTGTAAGTAGAGGACTACCTGTACTACAGGTATTACATATACATTTTTGTCTTCTGTGTGTGTGTGTGAATGAGAGAGACTGTACTATTACATACATTTTTGCATTGTTTTCTTTGTGTGTATAAGAGACTACCTGTACTATTATATACATTTTTATATTCTGTGTGTGTTTTGTGTGTGTATGTGTAAGAGACTACCTGTTCTATTACATATACATTTTTGTATTCTGTGTATGTGTGGGATTTTTTTTGTGTGTGTGTGAGAGAGAGAGAGACTGTCAGTCGTTCCTCAGAGCGAGGAAGGAAACTCGCGCCCAGCAGAAAAGCGGCTGAGGTGAACCGGCGACTCCCTTTTCCCGCCCAAATCTGTCAGGCGCTTCTCGCCCGCCATTGGCTCATCAGGCTCATGTGACTCGGAAAGCTTTTTCCTCCCCCTGCTCCCTTCACTCTCATCTGGCTCCCCCTCCGGTTATCCGCGCCCCGCCTGGCCGAAATGGAATTGGGGGGGGGAGTAGAGGAGGTGTTTGTTCTCAATGGGCTCCCTAAAATGACGGAACCGGCGTCCTCTCCTCCGGGTGATTTTCTGAATAGAATAGAATACTTTATTGGCCAAGTGGGATTGGACACACAAGGAATTTGTCTTGGTGTAAATACTCTCAGTATACATAAAGAAAAGGTACATTCGTTAAGAATCCTACATGTCGGTTTAGAATCAAGAATCATCAGTACAACACTTAATGATTAGTCATAGGATACAATCAACAATTCAAATCATACTAGGAAAACAGTATAAAATCATAAGGATACTAGCACATAAGTTACAGCTCCTACAGTCACGAGTTGGGAGGGATGGGGATAAGGAGTTGTATGAGAAGGCATTCATATAGTGTACACTTTGTAAATAGTTGACAGGGCGTGAGGGAATTACTTTTACCAGAGTATGGCTTTTCGGTGGAAAAAAACCATTCTTGTGTCCAGTTGTCTTCGTGTGTGCAATGCTCTATAGCATTGTTTTGAGGGAAGGAGTTTGAAACAGTTTATGTTTGGGATGTGAGGGTCTGTAGATATTTTCACAGCTCTCTTTTTGACTCCTGCAGTATACAGGTTCGTCAATTGAAGGCAGGTGGGTGTATTTTTTTTTCTATGCAGTCCTATATTATTCCTCTGAAGTCTGTGTCTGTCTTGTTGGGTTGCAGAACCAAACCAGACAGTTTATAGAGGGTGCAGATGACTTCTGGTTTTGGTCTTGCAATTCCAACAGGACAGACACAGACTGCACGGGGAGCACCCTATTGATCTCGGCCTACCTCCTACCCCTTCTTCTGCTTGTTGGTCTGTCTGTCTGATCTGTCATTCTTGAGTCTTATGGCAGTTGAAGACTGGCGTCCCTCAGCCAGGACCTTGGCAGCAGGGGTGAGGCTACGGAGGGCAGTCCATCCTCCTGCCAGCGAGAGGATGGCTGCAGTCTCTACCAGGTGAATCTGCGTCTGCTATATTCCCCACAGTCGCATCTGTCTGTCTTCTGACAGTTTCCACTGGTGCACGCATGCCTGGAAGCGGCCGACTTCCAGTGCGGAGTCGATTAAGGCGACACCAGTCCTTTCGTGGGATGGTCGCAGCCAGAGGGATGAGATTAAGTGCGCAGCATGGTTTTTAGTAGTCTGCCTGCAGGCTGTGCTCTTTTACATTTGTTTTTGAGCCAGGCCTTCCGACTGAGGTTCCTGTCTCTGAGGAGAGGGCTTGTGCAGTCCTGATAAAAGCTCCGCTTTTGAGGCGCTGTCTAGGTGAGGGCAGCGTGCTCTGGTGTGGAGGGGATGGTGTTTCTAACCGTGTCGGCCTTCAGTGCATGCCTGTCTTGTAGCGACTTCCTTCTTGAGGTGATGGGGTGGAATGCCTGCTAGTACATTTGAAGCTGGCGTGGCGTGGGTTTGGTTTCAAGCAGCCTGTGATGGTGCGGGAGAGCAGAGTTGAGTTGGGTGTCCACTTCTGCTTAGGTGTTGGCAGCTACGCCCCCAAGCAGAGACACAAGTATTCCGCTGAGCGTTAGGACAAGGGCGAGGGCGGTGGAGCGGAGGGTGGTAAATCGGCTCCCCAGTCATGGCCGCATATGTCTGCGTAAAAAGGCACACTCTGGCAGATTGCTTTCCCAGCTACATTTCAATGCATTGGTGACGGAAGGTGATATGTGATTGCATCGAGTTTCACTCCGAGGAAGTTGGAGTAGCACAGAATGGAAGAAATCGGTTCCTGAAGTTTGACATGGAGTTGGCGGATCTGCCGTTCCTTGTTATTCCAGGTGGAACACAGAAGAGATGGTCTTTTGTGCATTAAGTTTTAGTCGCCATTTGGTTGGTAGTAGGTCTGCAGAGTCTGCATATCTTGGGTGAGGGTGTGTTTAGCTCTAAAGGAGTTTGATGTGGAGAGAATAAAGCCAGCGTCATCAGCCGTAAGGCATATTACAGCTGCTGATGTGGGGGATATACTGGCGTGCTGTACAGGTTTGAGAGTGCCGGTGCAAGAACCGAGCCTTGGGACCGGCCGTTCTGACGGGTCCTTGTTCTGCTGCGATGCGTCTGTCATATGATACTTTGAAGCCAGCGCGTCTAAAAATGATGTTTGTGATGGGCTTGAACATCTTGTCTGTCTTTAGTGCTGATGGAGCTTGAGGGTAAGTCCTCGATGCCAGACTGATGGTCGTCAGGAGATGAGAGGTCAATGAATTAACAGCTCCACATTTCTTCCTGTCCTCGAAGCAGCTCGATTTTGGTGTTGCTGCAGCACTTGCCGTTCTTCAGTGCTACGCCCTTTTCCTGAGCCTGCTTGTTCATCTGGTAAGAAATGCTCAAAGGATAGCCTCTATCCTGTTTAGAAAATGAGTCGTTCGAACAGTTCAGGTGGCACGACAGAAGTGAGAGGGGCGGTTAGCTCTTAGGCGTCATTTCTAGGTTTGTTCGGCTTTAGAATGGCACAACAGTGGCCTTCTTTCCACAGCGGGGGACTTTGGCATCAGAGAGGCATCGTGACAAATGAAGTGTCTAGCCAGTCATTATAGCGAGTGCCAATGGTGTAACAGGTTGTTTCTGGTGGATGTGTCAGGGCCAGCGGGCTTTCCCATGCTTGAGAGTCCTAGTCCTTGTTTCATTTTCAGAAGATGGTGAAGGCTGCTGTGAGACCACGATCAGCAGATCGGACTGTTTCTCATTTTCTTTCAGGTTTGTTTTAACATCTGCGGAGAAGGTCCTTGTCAGGCCGAAAAGGAAATTATCTTCCGTTTGTTATGAGAGTACGTCTATTGCATCTGCGCGTGACGGGGCAGGCCTTTTTTCTTGGTTGTCCTCCAGTGAGTCTGTTGATTAGTTGCAAGCTTTCCGGCTTGAGTGCGTTGAAGTCGATGCTCTCACAGCTTCCCGCCAGCGTGCCTTCGCGTAACGTCAAGTCGGGACTTCAGTGGGCTTGCCACCTCATGCGGCATGGTTTTCAAGGCATTTGGTGAGTTTGGAGAGTCTTGTGGAGCCGTTCACACTCCTCGCTCCCATCCAGGGACTTGTACTCTTTCCGACAGCCTCGTGGGATGGTTGCTTTTGATGAAGCACTGACTGCCTGGAGGAAGGCACTATATTGCCTTGTTTGATGTCCGTGGTCCATGGGCAAGGAAGATTGGCTGCTAGGTTGTCTGTCTCTTCCTTATAGCATGTTCCAGTTTTGGCCTTGCGGCAAGTTCCATCTTTTTGCTGCGGCGTGTCATGGTTGGAGTCACTAGGGGTGTGCCTCTTGATAATGATAGGTCTATAAGAGTGGCTGTGATAAAGCTGTCCAGCACTAGTCTTTTCAGGGGCCTCGGGAGGAATCACTTTTGCCACCATGCAAGATCTGGTTTGCGTGAGAGTCCCATCGGGCGGGAGTAGAAAAGTGCGCAGGTTGACGTCTGTCATAATAGCAGGTTAAGGTCAAGTTCTGAAGCCCAGTTGCATAGCTCTTCACACATTCGAGGTGCAGAATTATATCCCCAGCATGTCTAATGTGCTTGGCAGTGAAGTCGCCGGCAACAGGGGAACCGGAGACGGTGCATGGGGAGGTCATTGGGAACAAACTGGTGTAGGAGGAGGTTTATACACATTGATGATGTGAAGGCCTTGCACCTTAAGTGTGGTGCCATTGGACGGTAGCTTCACAGCGCAGGTTGGCAATATGACGGCTGCAGTCTTTCACCCACAGGTTTTCACGTATGTCGGCAATACCATGATGCCGGCTTGCCTGTAAGGCAAGTAGAAGGAAGCCTGGGAATGCTGGCACGGACTTATCTGAGCATCTTTAAGAGATGTGGTCTCTTGGAGGAGGATCACGAGTTGCTTCAGCTGCGAGGCAAGGTATGATTGTATGACCATCTCTCTTTAGCAGGAGTGAGGCCCTCTACGTTAAGTTGCAAGACCCCAGGAAGCATGTCTATGTGAGGCGGTCATGCAATAATATACACCAAATTGGTAAGCAATATATACAATATTTACAAAGGAGTTTCACAGAGTTCCTCGATGAACAGGCTAGTAGTAGCGTGTACCAGAAGACTCGGGTGTCTTCAAGAAAGATCAGATCAGGTCAGGAGACCGAAAGGTTATGCAACTCGTTAGCCGATCACGATCGGACGTCGAGCGTTTCCAGGATGGACCACGTGAGAGCGTCAGTTGCTGTTCCATCCCACTGGGCAAGCTCCATAACACTTGCCACCCCGAGCAGAGGCCGGCCTGGATAACCTCTAAGGTTCCCTCCCCCTCCTCTCCATGGTGGCGATTTCCCAAGTTCAGACACTGCCCCCTGGTTCCCAGCAGAGGGCGCTCTCTTCACTGTTGACTGACTGTAAGCTACTGCGCATGTTCCACCCTGTCTGCCCGGTTGGCTGGGACAGCCTGTGATTTGCTCCCTGGGAATCTGTGGGAGTGGGCAAGAAGTGGGGTGGTGGTCCTGTGACCCAAATCCTCCCCAGGGAGGGAAACAGCTGGATTGTGAATCCTGAGGTTGGGTAGCTGGAAACTCACACCCCATAACTGCTCTTGGCTGTGCATGCAAGAGATCCAAAAATGAAGGAGGGGGAGAACATTGAGGGGGGCAGGGGAGAGGAAACCTAAAAGAACCACTCGATTACATTTCCTTCAGATTCCAAGAGGGGAAGGATCTTGGGAGACCCAACGGAGTCCAGTTTGCCCAGCGGTGCCAGTGGCCAAAAGATTCTTGCTGATCCTGGCAAAGGAGAAAAAGGACGGTAGGTCAGAGATGCTCCAAATGGGAAATACGAAGTGCTTGGATTTTTAAATCCTTAATATCTTGAATTATTAAATATCTTAAATATCTGTCAGAGTTTTGAAGATTAATAATGCAAGCAGATGTTTAGAGAATCTCATTAGCGAAATTGTTCCTGTGTTTTCTTAGATTCCCAGACTCTAGAGGATATCTCATTTGGAGCAATTCACCCACCCGTCGAAGCCATTTCCACTGATGGACACAAGGGTTTTGCCACATTGTGGGCAGAAAATGAACATCCAGATCCTCTTCTGTCTTCTTAACTCCTTTTCTTTGCTTATATTTCAGGTTCTGAGATCCTAATTGGGTGGATCTGATAAATCTTTTTAATGATCCATGAGAATAAAAGTTAACAACAGGTTGTCTTACTAGGTAAGGGAAGATCCTTTCACTTGATTGGAGGTTTTCCAGAAAGCTTTTAGTTACCCTTAATTCCCTGCATCTTCTCATGTGTAATTGTAGAACTTAATAGAAGGTGATCAAGCAAGAAAGATATAGCCAGGGGTGGGTTTCTACCAGTTCTGTCCACCTCTGTAGAACCGGTATCTGTGAAGAGTAGCAGACATAGAACCGGTTCTATGACTGGTGATGTTTTTGCCCGCCTGGGCTCTTACCTGATCTTTATTTCCTGATTTTTCAACTGCCGAACAAGGCACAGCTGCAGTTAAAAAAACAAGAAAAGAGGGCTGTTTCAAAGGCTGCTTCTCGGCATGCAGTAGCGTGCTAATGACGATTAACAGCTGACAGGGAAGCTCATAAATCCCAAACCAGTAGTTAACCCTGTTGTATCCCACCCCTGGATGTAGCTCTCCCTCTTCAAGCTAGAAGACTTGAATCCCATGAAGAAAATTCTTCCCTTCGGTCCATGCATTACTTTCCAATGAATCATCCTTTACTGAAGACCTATGGGGATTGCTCTGATTTGTATTCTTGATCCACCATCATGAGATATTTCTCTTTGTTCTCATTGCTGGGGAGGGAAGTAACCTGTCTTTGTCCTTTCTTGTTAAATAATTTTGAGTAAATTCTGACACAGATCCCTATTGGATGGTCACCAAAGCTATCTGTCCTTGCCAACATTTCTTGCAGGGCCAGAATTCCATGAATTGTTCTTTTACATAGACCATGTTGGTTTCAAGCTGCAGGGGCTGGGGGGAGAATCTACCATGGTTGAGTGAACTCTTCGGTTGCCAAGAGTATACTTACTTGACTTATTATTGCCCCAAAGGTAGGTGAGCAGTCCAACTGAGGTTTGTCCCTTGGTGTGAGGTGGGGGTGTGCTCTTTTCTGAAGGCATAGTGTAGTACCATTAGATGGAGGTTTCTGCAGAACAGGAAGAAATCTTAAGTTGTGCATTCAAACTAGAAAAGATTATGTTGATCCCTTTCCTGTTTCTATCATCCCTTTCCTATTTCTATCCCAGTGAACGAAATGGAGTCACTGCTCATCAAATTATCTCCTTCTACTAGTGGAGTTGAAAGAATCCCTGATTCCTCAACTCAGGTCAGAAAGGAAAAGATGATAACGGGAGACTTCCAATTTCCTTTGGAGGCCCAACATATGATATTGCTGTTCCCAAGTGAAGTATAAGGACATTAGAATTCAAATTAGTAATCAGTCACACTAGTCCTGCCTCTCAAGAGATTACCTCTTCTTTCCTTGGTTATCTAAGGAAACATTTCTTGCCAGTCACATCCACCCAACCCATTAGAGCGAGGAAACAGGGAATGTTGCGGGTCCCACCCCTGAAGGAGATACACCTGGTGGGACCCAGAAGAAGGGCCTTCTCCATGGTAGCTCCATCTCTCAGGAACATCATTCCCCTCAGATATTAGAATGGCCCCCTCACTAATACTCTTCCGAAAGACACTGAAGACCTGGTTTTACCAGCAGGCCTGGGGAACCCAGAGAGGAATGGAGTTCATCAAATGACTAGTGTGATCTGCTGTCGTCGGGGCAAGAGGTGGGAGTTGGTTTTTTATTTTTTTTCTCCCAAATTTTGTTCTATTGTACTTTACTAATTTATTTGATTCTTTTTGTTAGTTTTTATTGTTTTTATTTTGATTTTTTTGTTTTAAATATGGTTTTACATTGTGTAAGCTGCCTCGAGTCATCATGAGCGAGTAGGCAGCAATATAAATTAAATAAATAAATAAACATGAAATGTTGGTACCATTGGTAGATTGTGTGACGAAGGCCCACTCTGCCACTTCATCAAGGCAGGTTGATGGCACTGAAAGTCATCAGATACCTGAGGAAAGAAATATCTATATACATACTATATATGTGTCTATGTATATATATATGTATGTATATACATAGAGGAAAGAGGAAATTTGAGAGTTTACAAGTTTGATACGATATGGAACAAAACTGTGACAATCTAGATGTTTGGATACCATGAACCTTCCTCCCAGAAGGTAACTTGGAAAAGGCGATATATAAGGTCTCAAACAATACTGCATTCTCTGCTCAAACATTGCTTATATGCTGTGGCTGAATAGAAGGAAGTGAACTACCAATACTCTTTTCTGCCATCCCCACCACTCTCTGCACTGCCTTCCTGTCCGAAGCAGTAATGCTTCCAAACCAGACAGTAATGCCATATGACAGGATGCTCTCAATCATCCCTGCATAGAAAGTAGTCAGGACCGGGAAAGGAAGATCTACTTTTCTTACTACTCATTTTCTTACTACTACTTACTAATTCCTACTCATCAGCTGCACACTCAGAAACTTGATGCTGCTAATCACTTCCACAGGTGAACCATTAATACACAGAGGTGTGAGGCTGTGCTTGCCCTTTCTGAAATCAGCAATCATCTCTTTAAATGTGCTCTAATTGGCTGTCAGCCACAGGCTGTGAATTCTGCCCATTTTATCATATAACATTTTGAATCCAGCTAGAGAAATGTCCAATCAAGTATTATAACCCTGTGCTTTTTGCATTTGCAGATTAAAGGAGGTCTTGAAAATTCTTCCTGAGTCTGTTCCCAGTAATTTTTCCTTGTTCAAGGTCCTGTGTCTTTTGAGGAGGCAGCCATTAATTTCACCAGTGAGGAGTGGTCCTTGCTTGATCCCAATCAAAAATCCCTGCATCAAGAAGTCATGTTGGAAATGTCTAGGATTGTGGCCTTTTTAAGTAAAGGTTCCTCTGAAGGAAAATTAACTCAGAGCAAAGACAATTTATTTAGCTTAGAGATCTGTGCAGATCTTCTTTTAATATTTTATCTCTTAAGATTTTTTGATTCTATTAATTCTAGTCCAACTGCATGGTGTTCGAAGTACCACAGTTTCAATTAGATGAAAGAAATTAGTTTCTTAATCAGTCATTCTGGCAAGGGTTGACATGATATTTTCTTTGGGACCTGTATTAATATTGCAGAGTTACTAGGAAGATAATTACGGGGGAATATTTTTGCTTATATCAATCAAAACCATATTTTCTCTTGCAACGATACTGCTTTGTATGTTGTTGTAACTTAGGTGCATCATATGTAAAAAAAACTATACCTGCCACATTATGATGTCAAGATTGAGTTTTGCTTTTAAATTTTTAACTGCCAATAGTGATAAATGTTGAGCAACCAGGCAGACTTTTTAGTTAACAATAGCAGTAGCACTTAGACTTATATACTGCTTCAAGGTGCTTTATAGCCCTCTCTAAGTGGTTTACAGAGTCAGCAGTAATCTGGGTCCTCATTTTACCCACCTCGGAAGGATGGAAGGCTGAATCAACCCTGAGCCTTCGTGGGATTTGAACTTCCAAATTGTAGGCAGCTGGCTGCAGAAGTAGCTTGCAATACTGTACTCTAACCATTGCACCACAAAGGTTATTTTTTGTACATATCGTAATATATATTGTATATTGCACCACAAATAATGCTGTTATTTCTCCCCATTGCTTTTTCTGCATATTCCCAGTAATAGATAAATCTAGATTTGGGGGACAGCAAATAGTGCATTGTAGTCATTTCTAATTTATTTTTCTTCCCCTTCAAGCATTTCAGAAGAATGAAAATTACCAAGAGCCAAGTACAGTTCCATTGCAAATAATCAAAAGTGAAATACCAGAAGAGACATCTGCAAATAAGGGGGAAAGGCAGAAACATGACAAAAAACAACCTTACCACTACAGAGAAAAATCCATTCTTGAAGGTGCAGAAATGGATCGCTTCCTGACCCAATGTGATTCCAAAGAAAACAGTACAGCAAATTGTCAAGGAAACAGAGAAAGATTCAAAGCAAAACGCAACTTTAGTAACCACAGCAAAATTGAAAAGAGCTTCAGCAGTAATAAGGTTGCTTGACATAAAATTATCCAGGCAAAGGAGAAGCCCTACAAAGGTGTGGACCCTGTAAAGAGCATAGGGTGGAAAAGTCATCATAAAAGGATCTGTACAGGGAAAGTAGGGAAAAAGCCCTATATGTGCATGGTCTGTGGAAAACAATTCAATATAAAAAATGCCCTTACCGCTCATAAAAGGATCCATGCAGGAGGAAAAACCCTATAAATACATGGAATGTAGAAAGAGGTTCAGGAATAGAGAGTGGCTGAAATCCCATAAAATGATACGTCCCCAGGGAAAACCTTATAAATGTGTAGACTGTGGGAAAGTTTCAGTGAAAAGTGTTCCCTTACTTATCATAAATGGATCCATACTGGAGAAAAACCCCTTAAATGCCTGGACTGTGGAAAGAACTTCAGGTAAAGCGGTGACCTTGCGTCCCATAAAAGGATCCACACAGGAGAGAAACCGTATAAATGTCTGGAGTGTGGAAAGTGCTTCAGTATGAATTGTTCTTTTACTTCTCATAAACGGATCCACACAGGAGAGAAACCCTTTAAATGTATAGAATGTGGGAAGAGCTTTTGTCAAAGCAGTACGCTGTCTTCCCATAAAAGGCTCCACACAGGGGAGAAACCCTATACGTGCATGGAGTGTGGAAAATGCTTCAGGAACAGCAGTTATCTGAACTCTCATAAGAGAATTCACACGGGAGAGAAACCCTATAAATGCACGAAGTGTGGAAAGAGCTTCAGGAATAGCAGTTACCTAAACTCTCATAGAAGGATCCATACAAACGAGAAACCGTTTAAATGCATAGACTGTGGGATACTCACAAATGCATACTCTGTCAAAGCAGTACACTTGCTTCCCATAAGCGGGTTCATACAGGAGAGAAATCCTATAAATGCACAAAGTGCGGAAAGAGCTTCAGGAATAGCAGTTACCTAAATTCTCATAAAAGGATCCACACAGGCGAGAAACCATATAAATGCCAAGAGTGTGGGAAGAGCTTCAACCAAAACAGTCAGCTTATTTCCCATAACAGGATCCATACAGGGGAAAAACCTTATAAATGCACAGACTGTGGAAAGACCTTTATTGTTTGTGGTCAGCTGACTTATCATAAAAGGTCCCACACAGGAGAGAAACCCTATAAATGCCTGGAATGTGGAAAGGGCTTCTGTTATAACCGGTCTCTTACTTCCCATAAGAGGATCCACACCGGGGAGAAATCATATGTATGCAATGAATGTGGGAAGTGTTTGAATACAAGCAGCTCCCTTACTTACCACATTAGTACGCACACACAGAAGAAATTGTACCAGTGCATGGAATGTGGGAAGAATTTCAAATTGAAAACTCACTTTACATCCCATAAGAGGATCCACACGGGGAAGAAATCTTAGGAATGTATGGAATAGTAATAGCATTTGGACTCATATATTCGTGGCACACAGTTTTTTTATAGCACTTTCTGGGTGGTTTACAACATCAGCATATCACCCTGACAATCTGGGTTTTCATTTTACTGATCTTGGAAGGTCAAGTCAACCTTGAGCCTATCAGGATTGAACTGCAGGCTCTGTACAGAGTTAGCTTACAATGTGGAAAGACTTTTCATGAAATGTGGACTCTTCTCATGAAAGAATGGGGGGGGGGATATCCAGGCATAGTGTATGGAAAGCAATCAACTGATTTCCCACAATATGACCCAAATCAGAGCCTTTAGGGACCAAATTTATCTACTGTGATATGAAATGATATAAAGATATGGAATGCCGAAAGAAGTTCGGTAAGGTCTGTGGGAAGAGATTGAGGTGAACAATCTTCCTTTTTTCAGAATTTGCCATAGGAGAAACTGAATAAATGTAATGATTTTTGGGAAGAGCTCCAAGGATAGATTTCTTAATTCCAGAAGTATTATTTAGTTAGGTCTGATTCTAGAAATTCTGCTTCTAAATTGTCCTGCTCTTTACTCCAAAAAACCTCAAACACTGTATCTGATCAAACAGCTTCAGGTAGAAATAATATGTGAAGTGATCCAGGGATCAGGCTCCAAGTTTTGTGGAGATGTGGTACATGTAAATTAAGCTGGGAAAACACATTTTAGCTCTAATTGTACTGAAAATATTGGAATTTAAACACTAGTAATTAAGCTATTGGTTGCTTTTTATGTAACCTGATTTGCATAACTTGTTTCATCTGAGAAAATCTTCCAAATGCACATGCACATGCCTGCTTAGTTGAGTATTTCTCTGGTGGAAAATCTCATTAATCCTAAAGTTGAAAGTCGAAAAGCAGCCAGTGAGTTTATGATAACAACTGTTGCCTCTTTAATAATGGTTTTTACTGACCCAACAGTCTTTTTAATGATCATTCTTTAAAAAAGGAGGGTGTTCAATCATGCTATTTCTTTTTATGTCCTCCTTTCCCTAAGTAACTAGAACCATATTTTGTTTTATGATCAAAACATACCATTCAACTCCAAGGGATTTGTCAGGGTTCCAAGTCACAGACCCAACACAATCAGAACTCTGAGACCAAGGTTGCTCTGACCCAGGCTGTGTTCAAATTAAGAAAACACGCTGTGTGTAAAAACAAGCATTTTAATGCGATGCTGGAAATTATTTGAATTCCCAGCCAAAACTCATTAAACACAATTGTCTGAGATAAGAGCACGCCTTTCGGGGTTGTAAAAGGCTGCCAAGAAACAGATGTTCACTTAATTAGCAGATAAACCAACAGAAGTTCCAGCAAAAACAAACCAGAGTCCGCAGGGCTTTGCTGAAGAATCAGAATCTAATGAACTTTGCTTCCTGCAAAGAGCACATCACCGAGGGCTGGCTTTTATCCCTTATGGGAGGGACAATCACCTCTCAACCTTATTCCCAAGTTGCCCCTGCTGCTTCAGCTGCTCTCTAATAGCAGCCCTGTGCACACGTGCACTGGGAAAAGGCTCCCCGGGGTCTTCTGCTTTGCTGCTGCTAGGCTCCAAAGGCAGTACCCCACTCTCAGATAGTCCTGGCCCCATCCCTGCATCAGATGCAGGACCCTCGTCCAAGTCCTCACAGACTCCCTGACTGGTTCCCTTTTGCCTTCACTGTCTGATACCTCTGCCTTCCATACTGGCTGCCAGCGAACCACAACAAAGGTGCTCTTCAAAGTCCAAATTTATTAGGCATGTCATATTGGCACATCTGGTGAAAACCCGATGCTGAAGGTCCTGGGGTTTTCCCCACCCAAATTAAAACTGAAATTTCCTTCCCCAGCTCACATGTCCATTACATGGTTCAATCCGGTCACCATCCAAACTCCAGTGGGCTTCAGTCCATGTCTCCCCAGCACCTGGTGAAAATGTACTTGGTTCCCAGGAGAAAGAATTTTATTTTGGCTACAAGACCCCAGCTATCTCTGTCTCCCCCCCCTTCCATTCCCACAGCTCTAGCCAGCCCTGTTATGGCAGCCCTGAGGATTCTCCAAAATGGCTTTAGGGTTGACAGGATTTCTTTTTCTTGTGTTGTATTGAACATTAGTGCCAGGGTATTCATTAAAGCAGATACATGAATTTGTGATTTAGATCAGAAAGCTTGATCCTGTTGGCATTTTAGGGAATCGTGGCATTGCAAATTTGGAAAAGTTGATGTTATTGGAATGCTTGTGACTTTGCACATTTTTTTTCTCTATGTAGCTGTAACAAAACTTTCAGTATCTCCTGCTTATTAAATATATTTCTTACCTTTGATTGAAAGATTGAACTGGATCTATTTCTGCTGCAGCTGCCAAAGAAGCCAACAGAATTCTAGGCTGCATAAACAGAGGGATAGAATCAAAATTGTGTGAAGTGTTAATACAGCATCCAGTTTTGGTCACCACAATGTAAAAAAAGATCTTGAAACTCTAGAACAGGGGTGTCAAACTCATGGAGTCAAGTGACATATTGGAACGTTTTTCCCCTTCGCTAAAATAGGCGTGTGTGTGGCCAGCACGTAATATATCTGGCTTACAGGCCAGAAATTTGATAGCCCTGTTCTTGAAAGAGTGCAAAGAAGAGCAACGAAGATGATTAGGGGACTGAAGACTAAAATATATAAACAAAGGTTGCTGGAGTTTGGTATGTCTAGTTTCATGAAAAGAAGGACTAGGGGAGACTTGATAGCAGTGTTCCAATATCTCAGGGACTGCCTCAAAGAAGAGGGAGTCAAACTATTCTCCAAAGCATCTGAGGGCAGGATAAGAAGCAATGGGTGGAAACTAATCAAGGAGCAAAGCAACCTAGAACTGAGGAGAAATCACCTGATATTTAGAACAATTAATCAGTGGAACAGCTTGCCTCCAGAAGTTGTGAACGCACCAACACTGGAAGTTTTTAAGAAGAGATTGGACAACCATTTGTCTGAAATAATATAGGACAGTGATGGCTAACCTTTTCCACGTCGTGTGCCAAAAGTGTGTGTACACATGTGCGTGCACTTGCATGCCTGCACCCATGATGCCATTCACGTGTGACACACTCCCCGTCTGCCCTCCATGCACACATGTCATAGGTTCGCCACTTCTGGCACACATGTCATAGGTTCGCCATGACAGATATAGGATATCCTGCCTGAGCAGGGAGTTAGACTTGAAGACCTCCAAGGTCACTTCCACCTCTGTTACTCTATTCTATTTGAAAAGATCACAAAAATTCCACCAAACAGGCAGCATTTCATTCCCTTGGTTGGATGTCACAGTGGTATGGGATTTTTTTCACGGGGTCTTTGTAGAGCTTGCATTGTTAATGTCTCTTCCCAGACTCCAATACATATAGAGCAGTTGGCATGGTATGTCACATTACTCCATTTTTATAATGTGTCCTACCCATTTCATGGACCGAAACTCACACACACTGGAGAGAACAGTGAATGTGGCGTATGGCCACTCCATCTAAGGTGTCCCAGCCTGTTCACAGGGTACAATAGTCATAATGAAGAAAGAAACATTTACACCTTCAGATGAAAAAGTTGTAGTGCAAATGTTAAATGATAAATTCAAGGATAAAAAGTTGCAATAGCCAAATAGATGTTGCAGGGCTATATTCTTTATATCTCTATTTCTCTCAAATTGTTCCAGTCATGTGAAATCTGATTTTCCTCACACAAATTAATTAGATGTATTTCTTCTCTTCCAGCTAGCCAGCTATTCAACCATTTCATTTTCTCCATAAAAAGAAAAAATAGTATTTTGAAAGGTTTTTGGCGGTCCACACTCACTTTTTAAAGGTGGGAAGATGCTGTGGGAGGAAGAGGAGGGACCCTGGGGGAGAAGACCCTTCCCACAAGGAAGAGGCTCACATTGCGAGGGGCTGAGAAGGAGGCCCAATTGAGAGTAACGGACAGTGAGAATAGAGGACTTTGGGGTCATATCTGCCCCATTGTGATTTTTCGTCCAAGGTGAGTCTCTATCTCTCAGAGGAGTATCAGTTTCTCCCTGACCAGGAAAGGAAGGGGGCGTGCATAAGCACACCAAAGTGCCTACCCTCCCTGTCCTATTGTTTCTTTTTATTTTTCTCATATGTATCCATTTCATGTATCCATAACTATGTTTATACTTATACCTGTTATCTTATAACTGCTTGACAAAATAAAATAAGGGGCATCTGTCCGCAGGGATTGGCCAGGACGGGCCTTTTCAAAGTCACCCACCACCCCAACCTTCAAAAGGCTCAGGTCGTGCCCAGAGGAGCCGGTAGAGGGGGCGCTCACTCACTTTACTGCACCCTGCTCCGCCCCGTCTGCTTGGCACTGGGCAGGAGCGGCTGTGAGTTGTCCCATGGGAATTTGGCAGGGGGGGGGGAAGAGATTGAGGTGAAGAGGAGGAGAAGGGGGAAGACACACACCCCCCGCGACCCGAAGGGTGAGAAATTGTCCCCCCTGCTCCAATAGAGGGTGGATGCTGTCAGGGAGGAAGATAAAGTACGGTTGCCCCCTCCCCCAAAGAGTTGAGAGGGAGGGGAACCCCGGATTTCCCGCAAGGGCTTGCTGGAGGGAGAAGGGAGACCCCTCCCCATCCTGCTCCATCTGTGCATGCAAGAAATGTAACCCTAAGTGGGGGGGTAGGGTGACAGTGGGAGAAAGAGTTAAGGGGGATGGGGGAAACTGTTCATATTGTGCGTAAACCAGGTTTGCTTTTCAGAATTTCTTCCAAGAAAGGATCCTGGGAAATGGCCTTTCTTTTGCCTGATGCTCTCCCCCTCCCCTCTGCAAACAGTCCCATTTAAAGCTTTTTTTTTTGAGGAGGGGGATTGCAAAGGACAAATTCTGTGTCTCAAATGGCTGGCGAGGCTGTAAGGACCTCCCCCCCCCATTATTTTTCCTACTGTTACTGGAGCTCAGCTGCATCTCTGCAGAAGACCCCTTTCTCTCCCCCCCCCAAAAAAAATAATGGTCTCCAAGGGGGAGGAAGGGATGAGACACAGGGAAAGACGTTGCTCTGAGGCTGAAACCGTCTTTGAATTTTGTCTCCCCTCCAGACAAAATTTACCCTGAATTTGAGGAAGCAATCATCCCCGTTTCTGAATGAGAACCATCCGTAATTCCAGAAGTTTCCTTTCTTTTTCACCTCAGATGTCAATGCCAGAGGCCTTCTTGGGAGCTGAAGGGCTTGAAAATCTTCTCCGGGATTCTCTGTGCAAGTCCACGAGATCCCAGGATTGAAAACAGATTGAAAACAACAACAACCACCTTTGGAGACCCAAGAGATCCACAGGGTCCTTCTGGATCCCTGTCAGAGAAGAGGCCAAAATGGATGCAAGCTACCCAGCCTGCAAAGGAGTGGAAAGAGTTGCTGCTCAGCTTGGGAACTGCGGGGAGGTCTGGGCAGGACCCAGGCGGAAGATCCCAGAGAAGGAAGCCCTCAGTTCTGAGATCCAGCATTGGCACTTCAGGAACAGCCCCTTTCAGGAGGCCGAGGGGCCTCGAGAGCTTTGCAGCCGCCTTCATCGTCTTTGCCGGGGGTGGTTGCATCCTGAAAAGCACACCAAGGCTCAGATGTTGGACCGGGTGATTTTGGAGCAGTTTCTGGCCGTCCTGCCCAGGGAGATGCAGTGCTGGGTGCGGGAGTGCCGAGCGGAGACCACTTGCCAGGCGGTGGCCCTGGCCGAAGGTTTCCTGCTGAATCAGGCAAAGGAAGAGGAGGAGCAGGAAGGGTATCAGGTGAGAGATACCCCTCTTGAGAAGTATGAAGGGAATCTTAATGTAATTGAAATCTTAGATGTCTCCCTAAGAATTTTTGGGATTAATAATGCAGTGAGATGGTTAGAGAACTTTATTGGTGACATTGCTCCTACGTTCTTCCAAATAATATATTTGGAGCAATTCTTCCATCGTCCTCTTCCATTTCAAATTATGGATGATGCAAAGGCTTAGCAACACTGTGGACAGAAACTGAAATTCCAACTTTTAACTTTGCTTCTTTGTCTATTTATATTATAATATATTTATATGATTTAGTATGATTTATGTGTTTTATATGTTTCCTATATATATATGTTTCCTAGTATGATTTACTACTTCTAAGTGTTATACCTATGATTTATGACATATGTAACTTGAGAGCATATGCACCAAAAAAATTGTGTGTTCAATCATACTTAGCCAATAAAGAATATTCTATTCTGTTCTGTTCTGTTCTGTTCCATTCCACTCCACTCCTCCATTTTCTATTCTATTCTATTCTATTCTGTTCTGTCCTGCCCTGCCCTGCCCTGCCCTGCCCTGCCCTACCCTACCCTACCCTATGCTACTCTACTCCACTCCACTCCACTCCACTCCATTTTCTATTCTGTTCTATTCTACTCTACTCTACTCTACTCTACTCTACTCTACTCTACTCTACTCTACTCTACTCTACTCCACTCCACTCCACTCCACTCCACTCCACTCCATTTTCTATTCTATTCTATTCTATTCTATTCTATTCTATTCTATTCAGGTTCTGAGGTCTTTCCTAGAGATTGGGATCAAATGTCCTGAAGAAAAGGTGGATCCTGCAAATTCCTCTCACAGTCCATGTCTCAGAAGGATTTCCAAGGAGGGTGGTCAATATCAGGACAACTCAATAGGTAAGAAAAGATCCTTCTACATAATTTGAAGTTTTCCACAGAGATTCTGTTTATTTTCCGTTTTCTCTATCTTCTCATGTGTAGTCATTGGACTTTATGGAAGGTGACCCAGCAACAAATACTTAACTCTTCTTCTGATAGTAGTGTCCCAATATTTAAGTTACCACCACAAGGGGGTCAACCTACTTTCCAAATCACCTGAAGACAGGATAAGAAGCAATGGATAAAAACTGATCAAGGAGAGAACCATCTTAGAAATAAGGAGGAATTTCCTGATAGTTAGAACAATTAACCAGTGGAATGGCTTTACCTCCAGAAGTTGTGGATGCTCCATCAGTGGAGGTTTTCAATAAAAGATTGGACAGCCATTCATCTAAAAGGGTATAGGGCAGTGATGGCTAACTTTTTTGGGCTCCGGTGCCAAATATTGTATGCGAGCACCCACTTGCATGCCAGCACCCAGAATGCAATGCACATCCCCCCCACATCCCCTGCACATGCGCACACAATCCCCACTCCCACCCCCTTGCCTGCACTGTACCTCACAACTGATTTTTCAGCTGGTTTGAGGCCTTTTTCGGCCTTCTAGAGGCCTGGAAAAAGCTTCTGCAAGGCTTTTCAGGACGAATTATAGGCCTGTTTCCTCACTATTGTTTGGCCTAAAAAGCCTTCCAGAGGCTTTTTCCAAGCCTCTGGGAGGCCAAAAAAGGCCTCAAACCGGCTGAAAAATTAGCTGTGAGGCACGTGCATGCACAGTGAGGTAATTTTGCCTGTGACTCGCATGCTGGCACAAATGGCTCTGTGTGCCACTTGTGGCATACATGCCATAGGTTCACCATCACGGGTATAGGGTCTCCCCCTTGTACAGGAAGTTGGACTAGAAGACCTCCAAGGTTCCTTTCAACTCTGTTATTCTAAAGTCCCACAAAGGAAATCTGTCCCTTCACATCACATACTACCTTCCCTTAATCCACGTTTGCAAAAATTAACTCTTCTAGGGATTTCCTGGGTTTGTTTGTTTATTTATTTATCTTATTCAGTTTGTCAATCATGCATTAGAAAACAAGTATAAGTATGAACATAACATATAAATATATTAGTATAAACAAGTATAAATATATACATAATAAATCAGTACAAATAAATGGGAACAGTAGGACAGGGATGGTAGGCACGCTGGTGTGCTTACACTCCCTTACTGGCCTCTTAGGAATGGAGTGAGGTCCATGGTAGATAGTTTAAGGTTAAAGTTTGGGGGGTTTAAGGATGGAACAACAGAATCAGAAAGTAAGTTCCAGGCATTGACCACTCTGTTGCTGAAGTCGTATTTTCTGCAATTGAGTTTTGAGCCGTTTATTTTGAATTTGTATCTATTATTTGCCCGCGTGTTATTGTGGTTGAAGTAGTCGTTGACAGGTAGGATATTGTAACTGAGTTTTGTGTACTAAGCTAGGTCAGACTATAAGCAGCGTAATTCTAAGTTGTCTAGGTCCAGTATTTCAAGCCTGGTGGTATAAGGCATTCAAATGCGAGCGGAGAAGTGGAGGACTCTTCTCATGAAATATCTCTGGACTCGCTCAGTTGTATTAATGTGAGATACTTCTTTTTATTTTCAGAGATGAGAACAACCTTTGATCTTTTTTCAGAGGTGATTTTGAGTAAATCCTCATACATATCCTTGCTGGATTATTTACAACACCACGTCTCCTATCTGGCATGTTCCAAGGTTCATGGATCCAGAGATAGAGCCCATGAAAGGCCACTGAAGACTGAGGTTAAGATAGAGAAATGGGGGTGTCCTCCACAAGACAGGAAGAAGTCATGCCTTCAGACTACAAAATGTGGAATTAATCCCTTTCTTGCTTCCGTCCTGTCTTTCTCCTTCCCAGGGAACAAAATGGAGCCACTGTTGTTCATCGGTTCCTCTCCTTGTACTGATGGAGCTGATGGATCTCCAGCTCAGGTAGGAAAGAAAAGATCTGGAGCTAATATTGGGGAGCAGTTGGTGACTGCTTTGGGGATCATTTGAGGTCTCAGTGTATGATACTGCTTATATATACATGCAGGAATTGGATATGGCCAGTCTAAAGAAAACAAGGATTAGGGGTGACATGATAGCAGTATTCCAGCATTGATCCAGGAAGAGGAACAGGGGGAGCCTGTTCCCAGTGCGCGCTTGTGCAGAGCTGCCAGAATTCAAGAACAGTTAAGACAAATTGATCGACTCAGGAGTAAGGCTTGGAGATGATTGGCCCTCCCATAAGAGCTAAAGGAGGAACAAAGGGACATGAGCCTTTGCAGGAAGCAACTTTGTTTGTTCTGGTCAGTTTAAACTCTGAAACTCCGTGTTGACTTTGTGCTCCGTTTGGCCTTGTACATCTAATTGGCAATTTAGTCATTGGCAGCATTTCAAGGGAGATAAAGGTGGGTGCTTATCAGCCTTATCCCGAAAGACTGTGACAGATTTCTGTTGGGCTATTCATAAACTATTTGGGACTCATTACAGGCTGTGATTGCATATAATTCACAGCCGTTGAAATAAAAAAATGTTTTTTTGGAAACAGCATGTGATTGTTACTATCTCAGAAAGCCTTGGTCAGAACAGTAGCCTATTGTCCCCCATCCAAATTCCCACAGCCTCCATGCATCATGAGAGCACATCCACGGCAGCACTTATTTCACCCAGACAGAGATGTACATTTGGATATCATCTGCATTCTGATGATACCTCATTCCATAACTACAGATGATCTCACCCAGCAGCTTCATAGAGATGCAAAAAACAAAAAACAAAACCTTAGAGGGAACATTGAGCCCTGCAGCACCTTACAAAGCAGGATCACAGGCTGGACTTCTCTATTGACTGGAATCGATCCCAGAGGAAGAAGGTAAAACAGCATAAAACTGTGCCACTCATTCCCAGCTCCTGAAGTCAACTCTAAAAGATACCGTGGTTGATGGTACTGAAAGCTGCGGAGAGATCAGGATGAGCCATAATGGTTGTACTATCTCCATCCTGCTCCTGCCAGAGATCATCCAGAAGCATAATTAATGTTGGTTCTGATTCTGTTCCTTCCTCATTCAGGGTCCTGTTTCTTTTGAGGAGGTGGCCATCCATTTCAATAATGAAGAGTGGTTGCTGCTAGATCCTAACCAAAAAACCCTGCATCGAGAGGTCATGTTGGAAACATCTAGGATTGTGGATTCTTTAGGTAAGGGTTCCCTTAGAGGAAAATTAAGTCAAACTGAAGAGTCACTAAATGGCTTATTTACATATTAGGAAATGATGTTAAAATGAATTCTTTTTTTTTCTTATATTAATTCCTCCACCTCCATGATTGTCCAAGTACCACAGTTCAAAGAAAGAGGTTAGTCTGATGACCAGTCAGTCTAGAAAGTGTTGATATGCAGTCTTGGGATGTTCCTTGGGCCCCATGAGGTGCTTAATAATAATAATAATCAGGAAGAAATTGCTTATTTCACACACCCAAATCAGCACCATATTTCCTCTTACAAAGATATTGCAATGAGGTTTATATTGTGGCATTGGATGTAACATAGGTACATCACATCTGACAAAGGTGTGTGCACTATATCATTATGTTAAGATCTGAGCTGCAGAGCACTGATTGTTGTTGTGTTTTAAATTGTTGTAAACCATCCAGAATTACATGAAACAAGCAATCATGTCAACCTGTTGAATTAATATTATTCATGTTGTCATAATTGCCAAAGAATAGATACAGGCTAGAGACTGTCATGGGAACAGGAAGCGGTATGATGAAGTCTTTTCTGATTTCTTTTTCTTCCATTTCAATCAGTTGAGGATCCGGACACTGAAAATTACCAAGAGCCAGATGTGGTGCCATCACAAATAATCAAAATTGAAATACAAGGAGATACATCTTCAGATAAGTGCGGAAAAGGAAGATATGAGGAAAACCAATCTTACAATTGGAGAGAAAAAGCCATTCTCAAATGCACAGAAATGGATAACTTCCTGACCCAACAGGATTGTAAAGAAAGCAGAATGGGAAAGCGTCAAGGAAGTGATGAAATACTTCAAGCAAAACCCAACTTCAGTAACCAGTGCAAAACTGGAAAGCATTTCAGTAATAACAGCAACATTATTCCCCATAAAATGATCCATGAGAGGGAGAAGCCCAATAAATGTGTGGACTGTGGAAAGAGCTTTAGGTGGAGAGGTAATCTAACTATCCATAAAAAGATCCACTTGCGGGGAAAACCCTATAAATGCACAGACTGTGGAAAAAACTTCAGTTTGAACAGTTCCCTTACTTCTCATAAAAGGATCCATACAGGGGAGAAACCCTTTCAATGCACAGTGTGTGGAAAGAGCTTCAGTTTGAACAGGTGCCTTGTTTCTCATAAAAGAACCCATTTAGGATTGAAACTTTATATATGCAATGAATGTGGGAAAAGTTTTATTTTCAGCAGCTCCCTTACTAATCACATTGGTACCCATACCAGAGAGAAACTATATCACTGTACTGACTGTGGGAAAAGCTTCAGGTGGAAAAGTCACCTTACTTCCCATGAAAGGATGCATACAGGGGAAAAGCCATATGAATGCAAGGACTGTGGGAAAAGCTTCAGTATGAACAGTTCTCTAAGTTCTCATAAAAAGATCCATACAGGAGAGAAGCCCTATCAATGCATATTGTGCGGGAAGAGCTTCCGGTTGAAAGGTCACCTTACTTCCCATAAAAGGATGCACACAGGAGAAAAACCATATCAGTGCATGGATTGTGGAAAGAGTTTCAGCATGAGTAGTTCTCTTACTTCTCATAAAAGGATCCATACAGGAGAGAAACCTTACCAATGCTTGGAATGCGGGAAGAGCTTCAGCAAAAGCAGTATTCTTAAGTCCCATAAAAGGATCCACACAGGAGAAAAACCCTACAAATGCCTGGATTGTGGAAAGAGTTTCAACAACAGGAATCACCTTACCTCCCATAAAAGGGTCCATACAGGAGAGAAACCCTTTAAGTGCACAGAGTGTGGAAAGAGCTTCAGTTATAGCGATTCTCTTACTTCTCATAAAAGGATCCATACAGGAGAAAAACCCTACAAGTGCATGGAGTGTGGAAAGTCCTTTATCCAGAGCAGTCATCTTACTTCCCATAACAGAATACACACTGGGGAGAAACCATATAAATGCACAGAGTGTGGAAGGAGCTTTAGCAGCAGCAGTTCCCTTATTTGCCATAAAAGGATCCATTCAGGGTTGAAACCTTACGTATGCAAGGAATGTGGGAAGAGTTTTATTTCAAGCAGCTCCCTTACTAATCACATTAGTATCCACATAACTGAGAAACTGTACCAATGCACAGAGTGCGTGAAAAGCTTCAGGTGGAAAAGTCAACTTATTTCCCACAAGAGAATACATACAGGGGAAAAACCCTATCAGTGCATGGATTGTGGAAAAAGTTTCAGCCTGAACAGTTCCCTGACTTCTCATAAAAGGATCCATACGGGAGAGAAACCCTACAAATGTGCAGAGTGTGGCAAGAGCTTCAGCAAAAGCTGTAACCTGACTTCCCATATCAGAATCCACACGGGAGAGAAACCCTATCAGTGTACAGAGTGTGGAAAGAGTTTCAGTTTGAACAGTTCTCTTACTTCTCATAAAAGGATCCATACGGGAGAGAAAAAAATATACATTAACGATGTGTGGAAAGAACTTAACGTGGAACAATCAACTTATTTCCCGTAAAAAGACCTGTAGGTGGGAAGATGACTTTAGTGATTGAAGTGTCCTTAATTCCTATGAAACAATCCACTGTGATGTCAGACATAACACTGCAAAGACATGGAATACAGAGAACTTCAATCAAGATTTTTGAACTGATTTTTCTTAAGGCACCATTTGAAGGAAATAGGATGTAAGCAATGTAGTGTGTGAAGAACTTCAAGATTTTTTTTTTAATTGTTCCTTTGAGGTAGTTTTTTCCACAGGACTTTTGCCAAAGTTTTTGGAAGTGATTTGCCATTATGATCATCATAGGGCTGAGAGAGTGACTGCCCTAAGGTCCCCTAGCTGGTTTTGTGCCGAAGGTGAGAGTTCTCTTAGCTCCTGTGAAAGGATCCACACAGGAGAAACCCAGAAATGTATGTATGGAAGAAAAATTGTAGAATAGCAGTGTTACATTCCATGAAAGGAGAAACTATATAAATGTAAGAAATGTAAGAATTTCATTATAAGGTGCTCTTATTTCCCAGAAGGTTTCATGCAGGAGACAGTATAGTATACCATATTTTTCTGCATATAAGATGCGCTCCCCTTCACCCAAAAATGTGGGTGGAAATGTCTGTTTTACATATCAAAAACACCTCCATTTTGACCTCTCAAACCCGCCACATGTCCCGTTTTTGCCCTCCCCGGCTTCCAGAAACACTCTGAGGCCAAAAATAGGCATATTTTTGGCCTCGGGAGGCCTTCGTGGATCCTATTTTTGCTCTCCCCAGCATCCAGAAGCACTCTCCAGGCCAAAAATGGGAGGGCAAAACAGAACCCACGGCCTCCGGAGGCCAAAAGGAGGCATGGTTTTGCCCTGCAGTGCTTCTGGACGCCAGGGAGGGCAAAAGCAGGACCCACAGAGACCTCTGGAGGCCAAAAATGGGCACATTTTTGGCCTGGAAATTGTTTCTGGATGCCTGAGAGGGCAAAAACAGGACGTGCAGAGGCAAAAACTATTTTCTTCTTCTCTTCCTCTAAACCAAAGTGCATTTTATAGTCCAATACATCTTAAACTTGGAAAAAGATGGTAAATGTATGAAATCCATAGAAAATCACCCTGTTGATCTGTCTCACCTCCCAGAAAAGGATCCGCTTTAAAGATGCAGAAATACAAGAATCCTGTGAAAAGAGATTGAGAAAGTCTTTCTTCATTTGGAGGATCGCCACAGGAAAAACTGAATAAATGTATGGATTATGGAAAGAGCTGCCACCAGGATATATGTCTTAATTTCAGAGGTATTACCTCCTAGTTAGGTCCAGCTCATGAGAATTTCTTATTAGTGTCCCATTTATTACACCAAAATCTCTGCCTGGTCATATGGATTTATCTAGGCAGAAGCAACATCTGAAATCTGGTATCAGGCTCCAGGCTTTATGGAGAGCTGTGGTAACAAAGCAGGGAAAAACTTTTTGTGCATTTTAGCTGTAAGTACTGAAAATACCTACTTTCCTTAAACACATTACAAAGTATTAAAGCTTTGTTTTAAAATCAGTGAAAATCTCTCCCAAATGTTTATGACTGTTTAGCTTAGTAGATCTCTGGGTGCAACATCACATTAATTCTGCTGAAAACAGATGAGCAGTTTTATAATTGCAGCTGTGGCCTCTTTACTTTGAAAACAGTTTATTGATTCCAGTGTACCATGTGAGCAATAAAGAAGTGAGTTCAACTGAACTGTTTCTATTTATGTCTTCAGTTCTGAGCAAGGCGACCAGAACAATATTTGCTAGTCTTCTATCATAGAATAGAATTATCGGCCAAATATGATTGGACACAGAAGGAATTTGTCTTAGTGCAAATGCTTTCAGTGTACATAAAAGATACATTCGTCAAGAATCATAAGGTACAACACTTAATAGTTATAGGGTATAATAAGCAATCAAATCATACTTGGAAACAATATAAATCATAAGGATACAAGTGACAAAGTTATAGTTATACAGTCACAAGTGGGAGGGGATGAGCGATAAGGAGTGATGAGAAGATTAACAGTAATAGTAGTGCAGACTTTGTAAATAGTTGGACAGTGTTGAGGGAATTATTTGNTTGTAAATAGTTGGACAGTGTTGAGGGAATTATTTGTTTAGCAGAGTGATGGAGTTTGGGGAAAAAACTGTCCTTGTTTCTAGTTCTTGTGTGCAGTGCTCTATAGCATTTTGAGGGTAGGAGTTGAAACAGTTTATGTCTAGAATGTGAAGGGTCTATAAATATTTTCACAGGCCTTTTTGACTTGTACAATGTATTTGTTTAATAATTTCTACACTTGTGATTTCTTTGGCAAGAGGGGGATCTAAACAATGCCATGCCCAGAGGAGGGTGTGACCCACAAGCAATAGGCTCAAGTTTGGGAAAGCAAGAAGCAGCTTCTTCAGAGATTCAGTTGAGTAATGGGAAGAGGAAAGAGAGAAAAGGGAGACTTCGGGTCTGTCTCAGAAGCTTGAAAGATGCCCCGATTGTGAAGTATCCAGTGCTGCTGGATGCTGGCCAAAGGCTTCATGTTCAGCCAGGTAGAGGAACATTGGAAAGGGCACCTGGTGAGTTCTTTTGCAGTCAACAAGTTCTGCAAGTCATTTTCTTTTCACCCAGAACTAAAAATGAGACTGTTTTCCAAGGTGTGTGCCACTGCTGATATGCAGAACATAAATCAATTGATGGTTTGACATTTGAATTTCATGCTGTAACCTCAAGTGCCTTGGGTGACCAGATGCAGATTTTGTTCAAGCCAATCTTTCCTTAATGAGGTCCTTTACCAATGATGCTCCACCAGGAGACTCCCGATACCACAAAGCATGATGAGGGAGTCTAAGAAAGAATAAAAGACAGGCAATCAGAATAGAGCTGGAAGGGACTTTCAAGATCTTCTAGTCCAACCCCCTGCCCAAGCAGGAGATCCTATACCTTTCAGATAGGTGGCTGTCCAGTCTTTTCTTAAAAACCTCCAGTGATGAAGCACCCACAACATTCTGGTCAATTGTCATCATTATTAGTTTCTCTTAGTTCTAGGTTGCTTCATTCTTTGATTAGTTTCCATTGTTTCTTGTCTTGCCTTCTGATGCTTTGGAAAATAAGTTGAGCCCCTCTTCTTAGGGACAGCCCCTCAAATACTGGAATTCTGCTATCATGTCACCCCTAATTCTTTCTCTAGACTAGCCAAAGCCCTCAGGAAGAAAAATCACACCTCAGCTGAGGAGAACCTGTGACTGCATTTTTCTGCTCAAATTTGACAGGCACTTTTCTCCTGCCATTGGCTCTCCAGGCTCATGTGATCCGGCAAACTTGCCCCCCTTTCCAGCAGGTTTTAATAATAAAGACCCATCAAAGTCCTCAGGGAAAGTTGCCAGCCAAGAAGCGTAGGTGATGTTGTATCCCTCCCTCTGTTGAGAGGTCTGTTCAATTTTGACATAGATGGCTTCTTTGACCCCTCTTTCAAACCAGCGGTCCTCTCTGTCTAAACTGTCTAAAATGTGGACTTCTTTGTCTTCAAAAGAGTGGCCTGTATCTGAAATGCAAGTGGACTGCTAAATCTTGTCCTGATGGGTTTGTTCTCTGTTGTGCCATGCGCTTATGAAAAACCAGAAAGTCCAGTTGCCTCTTGAAAAAGCACCTTGGGGACAACCATGACCTGGATGACTGAGAATCTCCACCAGACAACGCAATGAAATGCTTCAAGAGGCCACCTAAAAAGACATATTTATGCCGGCCAAGGACTCCATGAAAGGCCACCAAGATTCCCTCAGAGTCAGGAGCAAGATTCGCGCCCAGCGTAGAAGCGGCTTTGAGGCGATCCAGCGATTCCCTTTCCCGCCCAACCTTCTTTCCCGTCATTGGCTCGCCAGGACCACGTGAGCCGAGGACTCCCCCCCCCTCCTTTCTCTCCCTTCTCCTGGGTTTCCTCCTTACACAACGGGAACCACGGTGGAAGGGGCAACCCCACTCGCACGGAGGGCGGACTGAGCACGCGCACCTCCCAACGGACCTCGCCCAACGTCTGGCCTCTCTAGGACTCCGCGCTCGCTCGCTGAAACTGTTTCGTTTTCGCAGAAGTCACTTAGGGAGCCGTCAGACACGTGCAGAGCCATCTCGTGGGAACCGAGGCAAAGAGAGAGCGGATTCCCTTTGCATTGCAAGGAGGAAATGAAGATCCCAAACTCGACCAGGAAAGAAAAGTCTAAGCTCGCCAGAAGGGAGGAAGATCTGGGGGAGCATTTAGCACCCCCTGACCCCAATTTCCTGGATAAAGCCTTGAGAAGAGACAGGGACGGGGAGAGGTTGCATTACAAACTCAAGCAGGAAAATTAAACGTGCAGAAATTGGGGTGCATCACTTGTGCTCCCAAATGGGAGTTTAATCCCCTTCCTCCCAAAAAGAATGGAGTCTTTTCAACACCTGAAAAAGCGGGCACCCAATCACCAACCACCAAGTGGCAGAGGGTGGACACCCTGGAATCGGTGGGGATTTTTTTTTTAAAAAAAGACAGGATGGAAACCAGTCAAACCAGAGAAGGGAGAAGAAACCCCTTAATCTTCTCCATATCATCTCCATTTATTTTTTATGATAAATCATTTTTAATTACTATGAAAATGATCTATCACCATTGTTGTATGTACACTGAGAGCTTATTCACTGGAGACAAATTCCTTGGGTGTCTAATCACACTTCGCCAATAAAGAATTCTATTCCTAATCCTATTCTATTTTCTTCTGCATTCTACTCTACTCATTCTAGTATGTTGAAATCCCAAAATAGTCCAAAGGAAAGAGCCGGGAAGGCTGCGGGAAGATGCTGAGACTGAAAGCAGCTTCATGCATAAACCTTGTGCAACAATATGAATGCAGAGAATTGGGGGAAAGTTGCAATTCTTTAATCAAAATTGCTTTCTTTAATGAAAGATTTAAATTTGGGGTGGGGGAGGGAACCAGCAAGGCCATTAAAGACACCTCCAAGTGCCGCTTCTAGCTCAGAAATAAACCACGACTGCAAAAATAAAAAATAAAACCAAACAAACAAACTGGCTTCAGGATCAATATCTCCAGTTCTTTTTTATCTTTACATTCAGTTTGGATCAAGTTTAATGAAGATTTGCCAGCATGTGTTTATCTATTTTCTCTTTCGACCCAAATGTGCTTTTTTTCAAGAGGCAACTGGACTTTCTGCTTTCTTTCTTTGAAGACTTCTGGCTTCTCATCCCAGAAGCTGCTTCTGCTCTGACTGGATGGTGGGGAAGGTCAGAGTGGAAGAAGTTTCTTAGATGAAAAGTGAAATGTTTTCAAAGAAAGAAACCAGAAAGTCTAGTTGTCTCTTGGAAAAAAAAGCACATTTGGAACAACCAGGACCTGGATGACGGAGAATCTCCGTAGACATTTTCCTCTTTTGACTTATCCCAAATTAAAAATCTGGTGGCCACATCTGGAGGAACATTCAAGGGGCAGCAAATTGCACGTGGCAGGAGCCCTGGGTTCGGTTACCGGATATTATCAAATTTACGCTACCTGTTTTGCCGAACGTGACTCTTAAGCGGCTTTACAGAAATTAAACCAAATGTGGAAGAAAACAATACATAAAAATCTTGAATAGAATAGAATAACTTTATTGACACTTTGAATATGTACTAATTGACACTCAAAATGAAATTTCGTTGCATACAACTCTTAAAGGGCCACCACTCCAATTTTACACTACAAAAACAACAGGTTAAATAAATACATACAAAATTATGTATATACCCACATATATGACACAGAGAAACAACACAGTCTAGTTCGGATGGACACATGAGGACAGGAAGTAGAAGGGATTCACCAAGACGTAAAGAGCCAACGGAAGGGAGGCTGGGAAGTTTGTCCCAGCGGTCCAACCGGTAGGCTCCCAAAATGACGTTAAGCTGAAATAGAGGTCGATCTGGATGGCCCGTAAGGTTCCCCCCGCTCCCCCCCGCCGATCGTGCCGTCAAGAGATGCGGGCCGTTGTCCTCAGGTCCCACCAGAGGGCGCTCGCTCGCATTCGAGCGCCACCGCGCATGTTCGCTCCCCGAGTCCAGCTGGAGGGGGAGGACCGGCTGTGAGTTGCGCCCTGGGAATCGAGATGGGGAGAGGGCGGGGGTTGGCAGAGGGAGAT
This sequence comes from Laticauda laticaudata, assembly GCA_004320025.1. Lineage (NCBI taxonomy): Eukaryota > Metazoa > Chordata > Lepidosauria > Squamata > Elapidae > Laticauda > Laticauda laticaudata. The sequence goes on along the minus strand of BHFT01048187.1, from coordinate 45,130 downwards.
CCCGCTACTCAGAGCCTCCCCGGGTGTGTGGGGGGGAGGAGGACAACTGCCCCTTCCAGCCCTAGGCAGAGCCTCCCCGGACGGTCCTTGCAAGCAGGGGGGGAAAGTACAGGTCCTTCCCCCCCTCCCCAAATACTCCATAGCCGGTGGCAAGAGTAAAGCCCCAGGGTTCCCCAAAAAGGAATTGCCGGGCTCGGAATCCCCAATCCTGCTCTTGGCTGTGCATGCTTTGGGGGGGGGGGGGGGAAGATGGGTGGNGGGGGGGGGGGGGGAGGAAGATGGGTGGGCTGCTCCCTGCCTTTGTTCCCATGGGGAGGATCACCTCTGGCGCTTCCTCCCTTCCCTTCCATAGCTATTAAGGATGCAGGAAGAGGATGTCCCAAAGGTGATACCCCTCTCCTCCCCGGCCCCGAGGTAACTGGACTTTCTGTGTTTTCTTTGAAGACATTTCTCATCCAAGAGGCTTCTTCATCTCTGACTGGATGGTGGGGAACTGAAGAAGCTTCTTAGATGAGAAGCAAAACGTCTTCAAAGAAAAAAAAAACAGACTGTCTGGTTGCCTTTTGAAAAAAAAAAAAAAAAAGCACCTTGACCTGGATCAGGGGTTTCCAACCTCGGCAACTTTAAGACTTGTGGACTTCAACTCCCAGAATTCCTCAGCCAGCTTTGCTGAGTCCACAAGTCTTAAAGTTGCCAAGGATCAGGGGCCGCCAACCTTTTGGACCTCAGGGACTATCAAACTCATAATTTTAAATCCTGTGGACCAGAGACCCTGGGAAAATGAAAACAAAAACAAAAACAAATCTGCAAGAAAATTCCCCACCCTGTTTTCCTACTGTCTCCAGCTCCGTTCTTGGGGAGAGAGAGAGAACGAGAGAGAGACTTTTGGCTTCATGCAAGGAAAGCAGCAGAAGCAGCAGTTTCTTTCTCTCCCTCAAACTTCACCAGAAATGAATCTTTGTGAGACTTGTTGCACCGGCTCAGCCTCTTGGAGCAAGATGCCTTGCAGGGTCCCAAAGACTCATTTCTGGCAGAGTTTGGGGGGGGAGAGAAAGAAAGATTTTTGCTGCTTTCCTTGCGTGCAGCGAAAAGCAGAAGAAGAAAGAAGTGGAAAGAAACAGCCCGGTAGCTGGGACAGGCGTGTGGGGCGAGTGAGCAAGACACATGAATACGCGCGTGGCTCATTTGCTTTTCAAAACTTCAAGTGGAAAAGAGGAAAGAGTTGGGAGAGAGGGCTGTGAGGGGAAAGCCGAAAGAAACCGTGTTCATGTTTTGCATAAACCAGGATCTCTGCCCCAACATTTCTACCCAAAAATCTGGTCAAGGGACTTTCTGCCCTCCACTAATGGTGTTGTTTTAAGCTTCTGGGAAGGGTCCGATTCTGAGCCTCAAATGTTAATAGTTGGCAGGGCTGGAAAGAAACTCCCCCTCCCCAAGATTTTTTCTGCAGTACCTGGAACTGAGCTGCATCTCTGCAGAAGACCCTCCCCCCCTGCCAAATGAGGGAGGGTAAGAGATGATGGGAGGAAGGGAAAGAGAGTTCTGAAGCCACATTGTTACTTTGCACTGATGTGTGGTGCTGCCCAAATGTGTGTGATAACACAGGATGCGGCTTGTGATTTGGTGTATGTGGGACCGGTATGTTGGCTAATATGTGGTTTGGAGATTTAGAGGTTAAATGGGATCAACAAGGGAGAATATCTGTGGCTGAGGGGTCCTTGGTGCTCTGAGCTGTCTTGTTTTCTTGCTATTGGAAGAAATAGCCTTCTGGGTTCAGTTCCAAGTGGGGAAGAAAGACACTGGAAACATGGAGACTGTTTGGAAAGATGGTTTAATGGTGGACAGGACCACATGGCTTCGAGCTCCAAACTGAAAGAGACAATCACATGTTTCAAGATGTTGGGTGAAGGAAAAGAAGGGCCAAGATGCTGAGAGACGCTGAGTTACCCTCTTTTGGGCCCCACTTTAGTGTTTCCTATTCCTGTGTATTGGGGGGGGGGGTGTCTTAGCTAACTTTGTAGGCTTTGTCTGGACCACAGGGCTTCACCTGAGTGCTGGCTGATGCAATCTTCCCAGGCCAAGTGGCAAAATGGGTAGAAGCCTTTGTTATGTACAATACTCTGGTCCAGGCCTTAATGGCCCGCCCATTAACAAAGGTGTGTGTGTGGGGGGGGTGACCTTCTGCCTCTCTACTTCCCTTTTAGGGAAAATATTCTGCTTTTTTAATATTTCCTAAAATATTTCATTTTTCTAGGAGAGGGGTGAGTGCTAACTTTCGACATTGCAGACATTTCGGCACCCAAACTAGGTAACATTACCAGTGCTAGTCCCAGCACTGATGATGTTACCCAGTTAGGGTAATGAAACGTCTGCAAGAAAATAAGCAAGCTCAGAGAGCACCAAGGACCTCTCATAAATGGGATCATCATGAGGTATCAGGGTTTAGTTGTCATCATGGCCCACATGTGTCCAGAGTGACCATGAAGCTGCTCAGGAGACAACACTGTCTGTGGCCCAAGCTGGAAATCTAGGCCCATGATGGCAAACCTATGGCACGCATGTTGGAAGCGACATGCAGAGTCACTTCTGCCAGTATGCGAAAGGTCACCTGGAAGAGCCCCACTGCACGTGTGCATACGCTCCCCACCTGGCAGCTAGTTGTTCAGTGTCTGGCGCGCATGTGCAGGGTGCGTAGGAGATGTGTGGGCATGCACACAGATGCATAGCGCAGAGGGATCATGCACGCATGCGCAGAGACATGCATTGCGTGCAGGGATGGGATTCAAATTTAACTGGTTCTGTGGGAGTGGCCTAATTTGTGGATGTGATTTGGTGGTCATGTGACTGGCTGGGTGTGGCTTGCTGACTGGGCATGACTTGGTGGTCATATGCCCGGCTGGGCATGGCTTGTATGTAAATATTGATTTTTTTATTTTAAAAAAAGCAAACTTTTACCCAAAATCAGGCAAAGCAGGCAGGCAGATTGAGTTGCTCACAGAATCACAGATTCACTCAGAGACCTACCTTTTTGCAATCTGCTACCTGAGTCTGCACTGAAAAATAGAAGCTTCAGTCCTAAGGAAGGTTCAGCTCTGTTTTTAGATTAGCTAGAAAGCAAGAAATCCAACAATTTCCTGCTTTCTAGCTAATCTAAATCTCCTGGCACAGAAGAACAGCTGATAGTTGTGGGGGAAAAAAATAAAAATAGCAACTTAGCAGACATTTTTGATGGTGCGCATACCAGATAAGGAGTGAGTGGGCAGGGAGGGGCCAACCAGTAGCATGATTTGCTGGTTCTCCGAACTGGGCCGAATCTTAACAACCGGTTCTATAGAACTGGTCTGACTAGGTAGAATCCCACCCCTGGGTGTGTGTGTGAAGGGGTTGCGTGCGCATGTGTAGGGCGCATTGCTGGAGTTGCACGCATTGCCTTCTGGGTGCTGGCATGTGAGTGCGCGAACGCAAGCATGCACATAATTTTCAGCACGGGAGCCCCAAAAGGTTAGCCACTACTGACCTAGGCTGTAGCTTCACTTCCCATGTTGCCAGCCGTCTAAGATGGTGTTTCTTTTGGAAAGCAACTTTGCAACATGGAATGGAGAAGAATATATAAGAAAAAGTCAGCATTAATGGTACAATACTAGAGAAAGGGAAGAGTTATGTCGTGTGTCAGTGAAATAGAAGGAAATCAAAAATGGGATGGATACGTTGGAAGATGGACGGATCTCCTGAAGTGGAGGTGATCAGGAAGGAAAGGTTCCTTAGGAATTTCATTAGGAATAACTGGTGACAAGGGTTAGATACAGATTAGCAGAGTTGGAAGAGACCTTGTAGGTCATCCAGTCCACCCCCCTGCCCAAGCAGGAGATACCAGGGGTCTTCAAACTTCACAATTTTAAGTCTTGTGGACTTCAACTCCCAGAATTCCTCCTCCAATCATGTTAGCTCAAGAATTCTGGGAGTTGAAGTCCTCAAGTCTTAAACTTGCCAAGTTTGAAGACCCTTGCCCTATACCATTTCTGACAGACGGCGATCCAGTCTCTTCTTAAAGGTCTCATTTTTTATTTTATTTTATTTATTTATTTTGGTTTGTCAATTGCTTACAAAATAATAGGTATAAGTAAAAACATAGTTATGAAAACATGGATACATACAAGAAAAATAAAAGAAACAATAGGACAGGGACGATAGGCACGTTGGTGCATTTATACACGTCCCCTATAGACCTCTTAGGAAAGGGGTGAGGTCAATAGTAGAATATTATATATAGAATAGTCTCTATATTATATATATTATATACATTATATATATTATATATCGAATAGTCTCAAGTGATGAAGGCAACTTCTGTTTCATTGGTTGATTTTTCTCACTGTCAGAAAGTTTTTCCTTACTTCTAGGTTGAATCTCTCCTTGATCACTTTCCATCCATTATTTCTTGTCTGGTCCTCAGGTGCCTTTTTTGCTCTGCGGAATAGTGAAAATGGAAGAACCCAAGACAAATGGAAGGGAATGTTACTTTGATAGAGGCAACAAGAGCAAATCTTGAGAGGAAATGGATAAGGAAGAAAGAAAGTGTAAATGAAAATGTTGAATGGAAAAAGTATTAGAACAGGAGGATTTCCAAGATTGGCGTGAAACATAAGTATTGAAGGCTGGACATATATTTTGTAAATGTTGCTTTATGTAGCTGCCTCTTGTCTGTGGGTGACTCTAGGTAAATTTCTATTTAAAAAGTAAAACAATTAAACCAGGGAAAAGAACCAGGAACATTCAGAAGAAAAAACATTGTTACAGCTTGCTATAGTGATCAGTATCCAAGAAAAAAAGGAAGAGGAAAAAGAATAAAAGGGCAGAGATGGTGGAGGATGGTGCAAAATGGGTAGAGGGTGTTATTGGAGAACTGTGAAAATATATGTCCCAAAGGTGATTTTTCAGGAGGCAACTGGACTTTCTTGTTTTTGCTTTTGAAGACATTTCACTTCTCACCCTTCTTCAGCTCTGACAGGATAGTGGGGAATAGATAAATAAATCCTCCCATTCCCTATTATCCTGTCAGAACTGAAGAAGCTGCTTAGATGAGAAGAGAAATGTCTTCAAAAGAAAAAACATAGTCCAGTTGCCTCCAGAAAAAAAACACCTTTGGGAAAACCATGACCTGGATAACTGAGAATCTCTACATAAATTTTATAGAAGAGAATTCTTTATTGGCCAAGTGTGATTGGACACACAAGGAATTTGTCATCAGTGCATAAGTTCTCAGTGTATATAAAAGATAAAAGTGATAAATCATAGTCATCATAAATACATTTATCATGAACCATAAGATACAACACTTAATCATATTCATAGGATACTAAGCAATCAAAATCATACTAGGAAATTAAATAAAACAGTATAAATCATAAAGATACAAACAACAAAGTTATAACCATAAGTAGAAAAGAGATAGTTAACAGGAAGGATGAGAAGAATAGTAATATTATTAGTTGTTTAGCAAATTGAAATTTAGGAATTAGTTGTTCAGCAGAATGATGTCATGCGGGGAAAAACTGTCCTTGCGTCGAGTTGTTCTGCTGTGCAATGCTCTATATAATGTCATTTTGAGGGTAGAAGTTGAAACAATTTATTTTATGTGAAAATATAGTTGCAGTTGGTGAGCAACTATGCAATTTAATTTATGCCCAAGGTGGCCTTTTTGTGTGGTACCTGGAGGTATCTTTTGCTATTCCTCTCTACAAAGGGAAACTTAGCAGGGGTGAATGTGTGCAGCAGCTGCCAAAAAAGCCAATGCAGTTCTAGGCTGCATAAGTAGAGGGATAGAATCAAGTGAAGTGTTTATACCACTTTATAATGCCTTGGTATGGCCACACTTGGAATACTGCATCCAGTTTTGGTCGCCACGATGTAAAAAAGGATGTTGACACTCTAGAAAGAGTGCAGAGAAGAGCAACCAGGATGATCAGGGGACTGGAGGCTAAAACATATGAAGAATGGTTGGAGGAACTGGGTATGTCTATTCTAATTAAAAGAAGGACTAGGGGAGACATGATAGCAGTGTTCCAGTATCTCAGGGACTGCCACAAAGAAGAGGGAGTCAAGCTATTCTCCAAAGCACCTGAAGGCAAGACAAGTGGGTGGAAACTAATCAAGGAGAGAAGCAACTTAGAACTAAGGNGGGTGGAAACTAATCAAGGAGAGAAGCAACTTAGAACTAAGGAGAAATTTCCTGACAATTAGAACAATTAATCAGTGCCTCCAGAAGTTGTGAATACTCCAACACTGGAAGTTTTTAAGAAGATTTGGATAATCATTTGTCTGAAGTGGTGTAGGATTTCCTGCCTAGGCAGGGGGTTGGACTAAAGGACCTCCAAGGCCCCTTCCAACTCTGCTATTCTGTTCTGTTCTGTCCTGTCCTGTCCTATCCTATCCTATCCTATTCTGAACTAAGTGAAATTTAGTTTTGAACAGATACGCAAACAATGTATAGAAATGTACTGGGAGCATCAGCCAGAAACAATGATTATTCAACAAACAGAAAGTTAGCAGGTATGAGTGCAAAATCTGCAGGTGGATTGGTTGGTTAAGTGTGTGAGGAGGAGTTTAGAATTATTCAGGTTGAAAGGATACAAGGGGTGACAATAAGGTAACAATCTGCCATGTACAGGGCAGCGTGATAAGGAGGACTGTATAATTTTTTCTCAGTGAGCAAAATATCTTGGCCTATATATTTTTTTCTCTTCCTCCTTGGATATCGAAGTTGGAGTCATCTTGCCTGGAGATTCAAAGGATTCTCAGAAACAGAGAGGGCTCAACAGCTTGGTGAGACTTATCCAGGACCTCCTCATGAACCCTCCTTTATGATTGAAAAAATTTTATGGAGTCACGAGATCTTGTGGCCCCCATTTGGACTTGGGTTGAAGAACAAAAGAAATGGAAACAAAACACCAAGCAGCTGAGAAAGCTGGAAAAAGGAGCCGTCGGGCAACTTGGGCACGAACCGGGATGAAGACCCTGAAGGAGGAAGCCGTCACTTCAGAGATCCAGCGCTGGAGCTTCCGGAATGTCCACTACCAAGAAACCAAAGGGCCGCGAGAACTTTGCAGCCATCTCCATCATCTTTGCCATCGGTGGCTGGAGCCAGAAAGACGCACCAAGGCCCAGATGTTGGATCTGGTACTTCTGGAGCAGTTCCTGGCTACCCTGCCTTCAGAGATGGAGAGCTGGGTGCGGGAGTGTGGGGCAGAGACCAGCTCCCAGGCGGTGGCCCTGGCCGAAGGCTTCCTCCTGAGCCAGGCGGAGGAGCAGAAGGAGAAGGGAGAACTGCAGGTGAGAGGTGCTTATTCTGAAACTTCTAAAGCAGCGGTCTCCAACTTTGGCAACTTTAAGCCTGGAGGACTTCAACTCCCAGAATTCCCCAGCCAGCTTTGCTTTGCAGGCTTTGCTGCTTTGCTGGCTGGGGAATTCTGGAAGTTGAAGTCCTCTAGACTTAAAGCTACTAAGGTTGGAGAGTCTTGTTCTAAAGGGATATTAGGAAAGATAAACAATGTTTGAATTCTAAAATGTTTCTGACAGTGGTGGGATTCAAATTATTTTACTGCCGGTTCTGTGGGTGTGACTTGGTGGGCATGGCTTGGTGGGTGTGGCAGGGGAAGGATACTGCAAAATCCCATTTCCTCCACACTCCTGGGGGAAGGTTACTGCAAAATCTCCATTCCCTCCCCACCCCACTAACCTGCTTTCCAGCTCCATTCTCCTGTGCAGGGCAACAAAAGAAGACCCAGCAATCAGCTGGGACTCGGGAGACAGAGAATAGATGGGGGTGGGGCCAGTCAGGGGTAGTATTTGCCGGTTCTCCAAACTACTCCAAAATTTCTGCTAGACCTGGAGAACCAGTCAGAACCTGCTGAATACCACCTCTGGTTTCTTAATTATCGTTTCCTGGGCTTAAAGGTTGCAAGGATGTGGGCAGAGAGGGAAACACTCTTTTTTTATGTGCTGTTCCTTTCATTCCTCTCCTTTTTTCTACCTGGAGTTACAGATTCTGGAGATGATCACAGAACATCCCATGAGAAGGAAAGACCTATCTGATCCCACTCAGGAGTTGCTTCCCACAGTCACCTCCCAGAAAGATGAAAGTTGGGACACCTCTCAAGGTAAAGGAGGGTGTCAGGGTTTCAAGTAATACACCCATAGCAAACGGGACTCTGAGGCAGGTAGATTCCTCAAAGAATAGTTTTATTGGATATATCATACTGTCTCGATACCCATGCTCCACGACGAAACTATGTATGATCGGGCTTAGTTTTTGGGGAGGAAAATAAAGGGAAAAAATGTGCCTCTGCCTGCCAGCATCCATCAGTATTCATCTGGCTAACATCCTGTCAGTGTGTGAGAGAGTTGAGGGCTGTTTGGAAACTGAAACATGGAAACTGAAACAATATTTGCTGTGTAGCAAAGAAGGAGATAACAAGGAGGGCCTGGGTGATGAGGCTAGTCAACTGTTCTGTACTAAAGCTACTTGGTGCTGTGGAAAGTAAAACTGAAACTCCTCTTGTTCTGTATAACTGGAAGGTTCCAAGTAGTCTCTTCTGATTGGCCAGAAAGGCCAGTCAAAGATGGTTCATACTAGGACCAATCCAAGGCACGCCATAAGCGGCAAAGTTTAAAAGAATGTGATTGTGCTACAAGCCAGCAGGGCAAGCCTTGATATAAAGGGCTGCCGCGGCTTGAGCAGTTCCGTTACTGTTGCTGTTACAACCGAATAAAGGTTGTAAGTTGGGGAAGCCCGGCTATGCGCGTCTTTTCCAGATGGAACTCTGGGCGACGAAGGTCTGGCGATCGTCCTAAAAGCGGGATCGAGCATCGGCGGCGAGAAAACAACCACGCTACGTATGAACATGGCTGGTAGGCACATAGGCCGGCGCCGCACCTTTTAACCCCAATGAGAGATTGCAATCTTTATATCGATCGCTTACTGATGTTTTTGGAGAGGCAACAGAAATGGAGGAAACTTTGCAGAACAGGCACCGGGGGCTGTCTTCCGAACAGCATTGTGGGCGCAGCTTATTCAAATGGGCAAAGGCATTGGCAAAGCCAGAGACGTGAAACAGATTACCTGTGGTCTGAGCTTAACTGAATGCTATAAGGCTCACTATGCGCCGGTTGTCTAAAATCTTATTAAGAGACCACGAGTTTTATAAAAGAGACCGAGGGACAGATGAGACCATACGAAACTGCAAGATTTTGTGGCCACAAGCTCTCTGGCCAATCCCACTGGGAGGTTTCAGCCATGCGACGTTTCTCCATAGGAGTATGGATGAAGGCTACGTGCGAGATCGTGTCATGTTTAGGTCTAAAGGACTGCTACAAAGGCAAGACTATTAAACAGACCTAACATAACTGTGGCAGAAGCAATTGCGGAAGCCACGGCCACAGAAGCGCGGAAGAAAATTCAGCAGGCCTAAAATGAAAACTGTAATGAATGTCAGATTTTTCACTTGGGGAAGACATCGAAACGGTACCCTAGCTCCTTCAGAGGGAAGAAGCAAGCTTCCACAACCACAATAGCCACGAGACCTAGATGAGTCATGCATAAAAAGAAATATGCAGAAAGAACAGAGCCACTAGAAAATATGAAACGATGAGGCTCGCATCGCCTGTACGCGAAGCGGGCAGACTCTAAACGCGAAACCTGGACAAAAAGACATGAAAGAAGAAGAAATTGGGCAGGGAATAAGGAATGGGCGCTATTGGCCTGCAGAAGCGTAAACACCACCCCTTGTGAGCAAGCAGTGTTGAAGAGGTGATCCTTTGATGCCATCTGTCGGCCAGTGCTTGCTCGCAAAAGAGGGGACACCATCATAAAGGAGTCCTGCCGCAATCGTAAGAATAGTAGTCCTAGGCAGGAACAGGTAATTCCCTGCACAAAGAACTGTACCGGAGGCAAGCCGATAGAAATGGGGAGCGGACTAAGGGAAGCCAGCAACTGAGTAAAAAGCTCACCCCTCCAGAGAAACTCGTTCACTATCGGAGCGGCACAGTGGAAAGCGGGAGAATAATCAAAACTGTAGTGACCATAGGCATGAAGGAAAAAACACAAGGAGACCTGTGATAGAACCTGGAGGTCGATCTCAGGATCTTTCGTCCTTAATGCAATGGTGTCTTGGAAGCACAATCAGAACGATTGGTTCCCAAACATAAAGAAACAAAAAGGACTCACCAGAAACAAAATTAATTTTCAAAGACATAAGACCAGTGGAAATAGGATATTCCCCGAGCAGTTGTAGATTTCTTAGTTCCGGACACGTTCAAAGTCAGCTGAGACAAACAACATACGAGGAGACAAAAATAAGCGGACAGCAGAAAGTCCCTGGCCGTGACTTATAGTCGAAACAAAACTTCAGTCAAAAAATGTGGGGTAGTGGCATAAGACGCATGCACACCCAGACCAGCCTCCCTGGGGCAATTGCCGAGTGGGTTCTGCACGTCATTGAAAGGGCATCGGGCATGACGAGTCAGCCGACTAGCTGCAAGCGATTAGGGAAGAAAACCTGCTAACATTGTGTTTCGAATTCCAGGTAACGCGTTATGCTTTTATAGAATTGTTTTTTTGGCACTCTTATTTTTTCTTTTTATCGGCAGGGGGTATACCTCAATTTCCTTTAGCTTAGATCCCATCACGCATAGCACCCGCAAATTATGTATTGGTTAAAAGGCGCAGACGAGTCCATCCTTTGGCATTAAACCCCAACAATTAGATGAGCAGATTTAAAGCAAACTTTGATTGCTAAGCAGTTACTGGGGTCATTATAGAAACCACCCAAATTTTGTGTGGCGATCTGGGCGGAGACTAGCAAGGGCTACCCTGAACGTATTATCTTGTACATGCGTTACTAGCAAACAACCATTGACCAAATGCAGGTAACCTATGAATTTAATAATAAATAACCAAGTCGTACAAGCAACTTACTGCACTCACTTGCAGGGGGAGGAAAATTTCTTTCAGCGAAACATCATATTGGCTCAGGCATGATAATGCAGCTCTTCCACGTAGAAATCCTCAATATACACACAACAATATTAACAGCATAGAGGGGGCATTCATGTAAGGCGTTCAATTCAGGGAGTAAGCGTTTGCCCCAGACGTTTTCCCAAAGTTCAATATGAAAACGCATATTAAAATGAGGAGAAGATAGAGTAGTAAGGCTAAAAGGGTCGTTTCGCACGGACTCCCTGAGACTTGAGGGAACGTCCATACAATTTATGTTCAGGCAAGCAAAACCTCTGAGGACCAGGAATCCCATTAGTGAAGCAAGACCTAAGAGAAGTCGGCTAACCAAATTTAGAGAATCCAGCCTATAAAGTAAAAACCAGGAATAAAGTGCTGCCATCTGGCTACCGACCGCGTCGAATTTTTAGGTGTAATTTAAATTGACGAACAGGGGTTATTCACTCAACAGACTCAAAAAAGTCAAAGTGCATTCAAACGAGCGCACGTGAAGCTGGAGGTTCCATAAGGCCAAAAAAATAAAAATGGAGCTTACAACAGGGCGAGTAGTCTAGGGGAATAGGGGAAATTCTGAATTCACTTTGATAACGTATGTCCTGGGATTTTGTAGCCAAAACAAAATATTCCCCTGTCATGCAAAGCAAACGATAGCAGAATCTATTACAATCTAGAGAACTAAGGACCAGGTTGCTGGTCTAAAAAACTCGTCTGGACTTGGGGTATAAAGAACAAAAAAGCATTGCAAAGGCATAAAAGACTTATTAACCTCAAGACATACAGGTGGGCTGGGAGCCGATTGCTGAATTGGGCAGAGTGAAATTTTTAGTAAAACACTTCAAATCCTTGACGTCACCGTTGTGAAGTGCTCTTACCTTCAAGTCGGAGTTGGATAGCCAATCCTCGACCACAAATTACCCGGTGATACAGGAGAGAGGACTATCTGGCCGTTACCGCCTTTTACTCGAAAACGCTGAATGCAACTTAAGCAAGCTAGACAGGGAGGCCCTGGCAATCATTGCATGGAGTTTAAACGTTTTCTGGAGCGAATATACTATGGGAGGCCATGTGATTGCATTTTATATTCGTTTGGCGATTGTGACAATGGGGAGAAAAGTAAGACCATCTTAACTGTTTACTTTAATCATGAGGGTAAAGATATATTAGGCGAGCAAGAATCAAAGGCGCACACACAACCGAACATATCTATCAGAATCTGATTTTTCTTATACCAGTTTATCCCTACCAGCGGATGACTAGGTGATCCAGCCAAATTACACCTTGGCCCTAGCCTATTTATCATATAAATACAATTTGCTAGCATTTCGACCCAGAGAAACAACATCAACCCATAAAAATGGCAGTACGCCTTGGAAGATACTCGACACGGGCACTCATTCAATTACAACCATAGAGGACGACGCGGCTCAACCACTAAGCCGCCCTAACAAGTAGAGACGCTTGGCCGCTTGAACGCATTCCATTGTCATCCTGCAAATGATGTTTGCCAAGAGCCACGGGCGAATGACCGCAGATGCAAAAATGCTCTAAACACGGACATTGTTTTGAACTGGGTAGGTAAATTGAAGGCTAGTGCGCGGTGAGCAAGTATAAGATCAAAAAGACTGAAGGTTTTAAAGCCATTTTTTTTTTTTTTCCTTTTTTTCTTTTTTTTTTTTTTTTCTTTTCGGGACTAGACCAAGCTAATTCTACTCTCTCTGTTTCTTCTCCAACAACACCTGTCCCCCCTGGCCGCCCCACACCTACGGCACAGTCCCCTCAGCATGTTTTCATACAAATGTCAGGAGATACAAAAGGCGCGTGTTTATCTGTGGGGAGATCTGCGTGGTAATTCCATCCCACTAGTTACAATACTTCAGCGAAGAGGTGTTGGATATGCTACAGTATATAGGAGTCCTCAACAGCGCAGGGCCAGCCCCAGGTAAAAATGAAAAGCCTGGCCAGGGCTCACTGTCCCCTGTGGCCTGTAACTAGACAAGGATATTGAACGGTGGGTTGCAACAATGCCCCATAAATGCTCAAGAGAGTCCTAGACCCACACACCCACAAGCACCATATGGGACTCGGAGACCCCAACACCCAGGCCCTTGGTAATTCTAAAGGAATGCATATTGATTTTGCAGGACCTAACCAGGGCAACATGTTCCTTATAGATCAGTAGATGCACATATTTTCAATATGGGATAACATGGACATGGTTCACTAAAGTATATTTCGGGGTCATCAGCGAAAAACCGCGGCTGTTAGTGAAACATCCCGGCTAGAGCAAAATTGTTTGCACGTCGCATTGTTTACACCATGATTGGAAATGGTCGGTAGTCGGCGACAGCGGGTGCGCTTCCACAGCTAATCAACCGTTAAGCTAGGTCAATTTTGAACAGGTACTTAGTAATCGCTTGGGAATATACCGCGTCATTGTCTCTAGTGTAACCGCACCTGGCGGCGACCAGCGGTCAGCCGAATGGTAGGGCGAATGAATGTCAGCGGTTTAAGCTCAAAGAAGGCCTAGAAAAATGGAGCGGCCCGTCCGGGGATGTCCAAGAACAAAGCTGAAGGCACTACTTTACTTGGTGCTTACACTGCTACGTTAGACCAACAACCCAACCACATGCAACCTCCGCAGTAGTAGCAAGAACAAGAGTCTGGCAATATGGAAATTCGTTAATCCCGGAGGATACTTAGCATCCATTTTCAATAGATTGCACCCAAACGTCCAGCCCGATAACCCTCTCTCCGTGCACTTTTGAAATCGGGTGACCTAGTGCTAGATTAATGCAAAGATTTTAAAACTGGGGACCCTCTCGAAGTGTCCCCAGCTCAACCTCTCTCTTGGGCTTCCGGCCACTATCACAGCCCCAAATAACAGCGCCCTGGTCCTACTACCCGGCCTCTATCCAAACCACACGGTGGACGATGGAAGAGAATGGAAGGCAGGCACATAGACCAGCTTAATTTCCCATTGAAACATCGAGCGTAAAACACGACCGTCATCGGCACCTTCAAAATAATAATAAATGTTCGTGAAAACAAAACCAAATACAAAAGGGTAATGAAAATGAACACTGAAATTAAATCTAGAAACATCTAAACCAACCAAAAAGAGCACTTACGGTTAGATGAAACCATCGAGAGATACGTCCATCAGCGAAAAGGGAAAGCCATCCTGGAAGGGGCCAGCCAGCGGCGCAAGCTCAACCAGCCCGGTTGAACCAGGAGGAAGCGGGCAAAACCACACGCGCTGAGCAACATCAAGCGGGTAGCGGCAACTGCTGACCTGCATGCTTCCTAGGCGGTTCCATGGAGGACAGAGCCGGAGTAGGACAGCGATCCCGGCCGAACCACTTGAAGTGCCTAGGCGAGAAATGAAGCGCGGCGCCAGGTCAACTAGGACAAGATAGAAGCCCCAACCTACCTGCATGACCTATACGTCAGCTACACGTAGTACTGAAACTAAAAGGGGAGGGGGTGGTTATGTATAACTTGGAAATGGTTCCAAGTAGTCTCTTCTGATTGGCGCAGAAAGGGCCAGTAAAGGATTGGTTCATTAGGAACCAATCCAAGTGGGAGCCGCTTCAAAAGGCGGGCAAAGTACGTTAAAAGAAATTCATTGGGCTTACAGCCGGCAGGGCAAGCCTCTATATAAAGGGCTGCCGCGGGCTTGAGCCAATGTTCGCGTTAGAGCCAATGTTCCGTTACTGTTGCTGTTAACCGAATAAAGAGTTGTTAGTTGGAACCCGGTCTACCGCGCATCTTTCCCAGACGGAACACCTCTGCTTGTGTTTTGCATTTGGAACAGATTTCTTTTCAGGTGGGAAGAGGGAGTAGAACTCGTTAGCGTCAGAACATTAACAACAGCAACAACAACAATTGTAATAATAATAATAATAATAATAATAATAATAATAATAATAATAATAATAATAATAATAATAATAATAATAATAATATNGGCCGGGTCTTATTTTTTTTTGAGCCCCGAAAAAATGGCTAGGCTGTCTTTTCGGGGTTGACTTAATTCCCCCCCAGCATCTTCGGGCAGGTGGGCGGTGACGGCTTGGATATTGACCTCAGTGTTGATGGGGCACTTCGTATCGGGGTCAACGTAGGCAGCACCATATCCGGGTGTGCAACAAAAGTACTTCCTAACGGCAAGCCCCCCCACCATTCCCCCCCATTTTGCATGTTTTAATATCGGCCTTAATTTGGGGGGAGGGGCTTAATTTCATTAAATGCCTATAAAACATGCTGGGACTTCCTATTGGGGGGCGGCGGTGTTGTTGGAGAAACAGGGTAGAAGCCAAGAGGAACATACTTGTCAAATTTCAAATTTGTAGATTTTGTGATGATGCATGAGTGATATTCCATTTTTATAATATTGTATATAGATTGGTATAAACTGGTAAAAATCAATTCTGAATGTTCCCATGGTTTTTACCTGATTAAAAGTACGTTTTCTCCCTTTCCCAAACAATTAATCACATGGTCCAATCAAGGTGCCATCCGGTTGCCTGGTAATTTCACTCCTCCCCTCTCCAGCCACCTGTGGGAATGTCCTTAGTTCTCAGGAGAAAATATTTTGTTTTGGCTACAAAATCCCAGCTATTTCTATTCCCCTCTCCCTATACCTCAGCTTCAGGGATGACGGGAGGGATTCCTTCCAAGCCACATAAAGTTTCCCAGGGAGTCCGTAGCTCTCCCTTCTTTGATGAATTATCTTGGGTGCGGTATTTATTTATTTAATTTATTTATTTGTCAATTGCTTACAAGATAATAGGTATAAGTAAAAACATAGTTATGAATACATGGATAGATAAAAGAAAAATAAAAAAATATATAAAAGAAACAATAGGACAGGGACAGTAGGCAAGTTGGTGTGCTTATGCACTCCCCACATTTTACTAATTTTGTTTCCGCCATTTTTGTCTCCCTCGTAGGGAACAGAATAATGTCGCTGGTCTTTGTAGGGGCATCTCCTTTTTCTGCTGGTTCTGAGAGAGCAACTGGATCTCCAGCTCAGGTAGCAGCTACATTCTTATCTTCCAGTCTGCCAGTGGCTCTGATCAAGAGCATGTTCCCCAGAAAATCAGGGAGAAGCTGAAAGTGGGTTGTGTTTCGTGTGCCTAGTGACGGCAGCCAGACAGATCCTGGCATGCGCTCTCCAAAACTCTTTTAAAGACATTGTGTTGACCTTGGGGACTGGTGTCACAGGCCATAAGGCCGAAATGTCAGTCAGGCAGGATCTCCCTGCCTCCTGCCTGCAAACACCAGGAAGAATTGGAGCCATTGATGGGTGAAGTGTCCAGAACCCATCTGTTACTTTCAACAAATCAGTGGTGGTATTCTACTGGTTTGGCCCGGTTCTGCCGAGTCGGTAGCGCCAATGAGCAGCGGAGACCAAACTGGTTCTCTCTGTAACTCTGCTGTTGGGCCCACCCACCCACCTGGGCTCCCATACTCAACTATATTCCCTGCTTTTCAAGCGCGGCTACTTTATGTTGCACAGCAGATTGCTGCATGGCAGCTGCTGAAGGAACCGGGAGAGTGCAGGCTTGCAGGAGGTGAGTTGGAACACCTCTGTGCCCGTGCAAAGGCACCCACCCACCAAGCCACATCCACCAAACCGATAGTAAAAATCTTTGAATCCCGCCACTGCACCAAACAATCTTGAAATTCTTGTGGGATACAATCAAGTTCATGATTAGTCCACTGTCAAATTTTCTTGCAAAAATGTTGCCTTGTTTAATTCATTTCAAAATCCAATTATTTTAGGGTTTGTGAACAAAGAGACCAGTGGTGTCTAACCTTTTTTGGGTTCCTGTGCCAAAAATTGTGTGCGCACCCAGTACACACACACTTGCGTGCCCGCACCGAGAATGCAATGTGAGTCCCATGCCTTGTGTACATGCATGCACAATCCTCACCACCACCACCCCTTTACCTGCACTGTGCCTCACAGCTGATTTTTTGGCTGGTTTGAAGCCTTTTTTGCCCCCCCCAGAGGCTTGGAAAAAGCCTCTGCAAGGCTTTTCAGGCTGAATTATATTCTGGTGTTACAGGAAGTGATGAAACGGGCCTATAATTCAGCCTGAAAAGCCTTGCAGAGGCTAAGCCTCTGAGAGGCCAAAAAAGGCCTCAAACGAACAAAAAAAATCAGGCGCGTGCATGTGCAGTGAGGTAAGTTTGCCTGCGGCTCACATGCCAGCACAAATGGCTCTGTATACCACTTGTGGGACACATGCCATAGGAAATATACCTATCACGGAAATAGACCTTTTTCTGCTAATAGGGAGTATAGGTTTCCTGTTTCAGGGTCTCGTGTCCTTCGAAGAGGTGGCTGTGGATTTTTCTGAAGAGGAGTGGGCTCATCTGGATCCTTACCAAAAGGCTCTTCATGGAGAAGTCATGCTGGAAAACTCCAAGAATGTGGCCTCGCTGGGTAAGAGCCCTTTTGTACTATGTGTCAAGTAACACACCCATAACACACAGAACTCCGAGGCAGGTAGATTCCTCAAAGAACAGTTTTATTGGGTATATCATATTGGCATGGACTAGTGAAAACCGACTCTAAAAGTTCCTGTGGTTTTCACCTAATTAAAAGTTTCAGCCCTTTCCCAAACAATCGGTCACATGGTCCAATCAAGATGCCATCCAGTTGCTTGGTAACTTCACTCCTCATCTCTCTGGCTACCTGTGGGAATGTCCTTGGTTCCCAGGAGAAAGTGTTTTGTTTTGGCTACCAAATCCCAGCTCTTTCTCTCCACCCCTTCCCTATCCCTCAGCTCCATTGTGGCAACACTGAAGCCCCAAAGATGGCCTCAGTCAGGCCAGCTTCAAGAGTTGACACTATGAATTTAAGGACTTGGATGATACAAACATAAAACAGGAGCCTAAATTATGGTTAGTCTCCTATCTATATAAGAAGAGGAATGAAAAGTTTAGCATGTTGTCTATTTCCTTTCAAAATACAAACCTCTAAAAGAGTTTTAATCTGTCTGAATTTCTCTTTCCAAGTTTTCTTTCTAGATTTGCTCTTCATAAATTGTTATGTCTGTTAAAAACCCCAGTCTTTTAAAAATCTATTAAAGAATTAAGATAAGGAATATTTTTAATATGGTACAGAAAGTATCTTGTCTGTCATCATCATCTTCTTCTTTTAATGACCTTGCAGGGTGGCGCCTGGGCTAACAGAGTGGTTTAATGGCTGGATGCCCTTCCTGTTGCCAATGCAGAGTTTTGTTCAACAGATATATTCTCATTGTATACCCAGAGAAAGAAATATCTGCCGCTACCTAAGATCAAACTCATAGGTTCCTAATTGTGAGGCGAGAGCTCCACCTCTAGGCCACCGTACCACTCTGCTGATACCTGTTAAAAAAACAGAGATTGGAAATTAGGAACAGTAAAATGCAGGCATGCCTTAGAGATATTGCTGGTTCAGTCCCAGACCGCCACAGTAAAGCAAGTATCACAACTGAGCAAGTCAGAAATTTGTTTTTTGTTTCCCAGCGCTCATAAAATTAATGCTCATGCTACTATGTAGACTCTAGGTAGTCCTCAATTTATAGCAGTAGCAATGGCAATAGACTTATATACCGCTTTATAATGCTTCACAGCCCTCTCTAAGCAGTTTACAGAGTCAGCCTCTTGCCCCCAACAATTTGGGTCCTTAGGAGGGAAGGCTGAGTCAACCTTGAGCCTGGTGAGATTCCATTTGCCAAATTGTAGGCAGCTGGCTGCAGCAGAAATAGCTTGCAATAACACACTCTAACCACTATGCCACCGAGGCTCCTAGATTATGGTGACAATTGGGAATGGAACTTCCGTTGCCAAGTGCAGTTAAATGAATTGTGCCTGATTTTATGACCTTTTTGCTACAGTTGTTAAGCAAATCACTTTGGTCATGAGGTGACCAAAGCCACACACTGTTGGCTCATATTTCATTGGTTGACTCCAAGATCCTTCTCACAGTTCCTGCTATAAAGCCAGGTTTCACCCAGTCGATATACTTTCGGTTTTCCTTGCCGAAAGTTTTTCTTTACTTTTCCTTACAGTGAATTTCATTTTGTTAGATGGGGCCGAGGGTTTAAGTTGGTCAAGATCCATCTAGATCTTGAGCCTATCATCTAGGGCAGGGGTATCATTATCATGTGATGCATCTGGCCTATGGACCATGAGTTTCACATCCTTGATCTAGGGTTTTGGCTATTCCTGCCAGCTTAGTATCATCCCACAATAAGGGGTTGTGACAAGTCTTCAACTTGTTAAAAATCCCACAATATCTTCCATGTGCAATAAAACGAAGCATGGCTACGTCAACTTTTATATGCTTTTCCTTTGCCTTTTAACTTCTCTTTTCTCGTCGGCAACAGTCTTTTTCTCATCGCTTTATTTCACTGGTGTGCTTGTTCTTTTTTCCCCAAAGGAACTCAGAGGACTTTTCCCCGTACTCCACGGAAACGAACAACCACAGGAGGCAAGCCGTATAAATGCTTGGAATGTGGGAAGATCTTCAGCAAGAGCAGCAATCTGACTTCCCACAAAAGAATCCACACAGGGGAGAAGCCGTATACATGCCTAGATTGCGGGAAAAGCTTCAGTCGGAGCAGTAGCTTTTCAGCGCATAAAAGGATCCACACTGGAGAGAAACCATACGAGTGCCCGGAGTGCGGCAAGCGATTCAGTGAGAGCAGTCATCTCATTGCACATAGAAGGATCCACACGGGGGAAAAACCTTATGAGTGCATCGAATGTGGGAAAAGCTTCAGTCAGAGCAGTAGCTTTGCCGCACACAGGAGGATCCACACGGGGGAGAAACCTTACAAATGTGTGGAGTGCGGGAAGAGCTTCAATACCAGCACGCACCTGACTTCTCACAAAAGGATCCACACAGGAGAAAAACCGTATAAATGCACAGAGTGCGGGAAGAGCTTCAGCGAAAATGGGGCTCTGACGTCGCACAAGAGGATTCACACAGGGGAGAAACCGTACAAATGCACGGAGTGTGGAAAATGCTTCAGTCAGAGCAGCTCCTTTACGCTTCATAAAAAGAGGCATAAAGGAGAGACGCCGTATATATGCATCAAATGATGAAAAAAGAATTCCAGTCTGCACTTCCTTTCTTTCTCATAAAAGGGTCTACAAAGGAGAAGAAATGGATTGAATGCATGGAGCTTGGAAAACCCATCTGTCAAATCAGTCTTTTCACATCACATCTATCAACCTCATAGATAACCCTGGTAACTTTTTTATGATGGAGACCGACAATTGGGGCGCGGTAAAGCCAACTTGCAAAAAAACAGGTGGGATCAGGTGAAATAAATTAAAGTTGATGTTCTGTCTATGAAGATTCTCAGTCATCCAGGTCATGATTATCTCCAATCAGCCTCTTTCAATAGGCAACTGGACTTTCTGGCTTTCTTTGAAGACATTTCGCTTCTAATCCAAGAAGCTTCTTCAGCTCTGAAGAAGAAGAGCCGAAGAAGCTTCTTGGATGAGAAGCAAAACATCTTCAAAAGAAAAACCAGAAAGTCCAGTTGCCTTTGGGATAAATATGACATTATTTCATTCATTGAATTCAATTAAGATCTAGTTAAATTAATTTAAAAATTGCTAGTATGATTGCTCTCAAGTCACATACTTATCTATTTCCCTCTGTTCATGCACCAAATTAAAATCTGGTGGCAGCATTAGGAGAAAATTTGGGTGGGGAGATGGGCATTTTGTGGACCATGGGGCCTGGACTCGAGTCCTTTACTCATATATAACAGTACAGAAAGTTGAAAACATCACTGAAGGCACGGAAAATCCACTCTCAAGGGAGCAGTTTTTTAAACCTTTCGTGCATTGTTTGGTTGAGACTTCAGCCAGGGATGCAATTCAGATTTCTATAGCCATCAAGGATAAAATTGTGGAATAAAGACAAGGAGAGCATGAAGGAAGCCATTCTAGGAAACGTTTGGTACCAATCCAAAAAAAGAGAGACTGCATTAAAGAGGGAAAGAACTAACTGTAAAAAGGCTGAACAAATCCCAAAATAGCTTTTTTAGATCTTTTAACAAAAAAGTAAGGGAGGAGTATATTAACAGTTGAAAGAAAATGAGAAAAGACCAACAGCTAAAAGGCAAAGCAACCCAAACATATTTTTCCTGCTCCAAAGAAGGAAGAAGAGGATTCCAGGAGCTAGAAACAAATCCATCTTAAGATGTCTCAGAAAAGTAAAAAGCAAAAATTGATCAATAAACATCTAGAAAACCATGAAGTGATTTCTGGCAGAGTTGTTAAAAAAAGCCCAACAACTGTGCAGTTAAAACTGTGCATCGAGAAACTTGGCTGAATTGAATTTGCCCATGCACATTGACAACTGGACGATACAGAAAATGCCCATAGGGATTTAAGTATGTGGAAGAAAAATAAGAATTGGTGAAAGAAGACAGGTGTGAGAAAAAAACAAAAATAGCAGCATATCCAAGTGATCAAAACTATAGATCAATCTTCACATTGATACTTTGAGGATTCTAAAGCAGATTGTAAAAGATTGATCTGTGAGCACTCTGAAAAAAAGAGGTTATGAGAGGTTTACTAGCACAGATTGGTCAGAAATAAATGTTTCCTGAGCAACCTTCTCACATTTTTGGATTGGGTAACTTCTTTAATAGACTGTGGGACTGCTTTAGATGTAATATAACTTGGTTTCTGCAAAGCACTTGACAGAGTAGCCAGTGACATTCTGAGTAGTAAGTTAATTTAGTGTGGTTAGAATGGCATGACAATTAAGTGGACGTGTAATGACTCAAAAGTTTTACTCGGAACATGCTCAAATGTTATTCTTCATCAAACTGAAGGAAGGTAATAAATGGGATGCTACAATGTGAAACTTAAAGGGTTTGTTTCATAATTTCGCTGCTAATTCAACACCAAGTTTAAGAGGGATTGTTTATCAAATTTTCAGATAATGCAGGTAATGCAAAATTGGATGAGGTCATTTTTATTCTAAAAGTAACCATAGAAATTACTATGACACTAATAGTAACTTCAAACTCTCTTTCACAAACTTCATGAGATTCCATGAGAGATAAAACAACCCCAGAAAGTACTCTAGGGCAGGGCTCACCAACCTTTTGGACCTCAGGGATCACCAAACTCATAATTTTAAATCCTGTGGACCATAGACCCTGGAAAAATCCCCAAAAAAGTCTGCAGGAAAATTCCCCACCCCTTATTCCTACAAATAAAGATCATTCTTTATTTGGGATTGCAGGATATTGTCTCCAGCTCAGTTCTCAGGTGTGTGTGTGTGTTGGGGGAGGGGGGAGGAGAGACTTTTAGCTTCATGCAAGGAAAGCAGCAGAAGTCTTTCTTTCTCTCCCCCAAACCCCACCAGAAATGAGTCTTTGTGAGACTTGTCATGCGAACGCAGCCTCTTGGAGCAGGATGCCTTATACAGGGGTCCCAAAGACTCATTTCTGGCAGAGTTTGGGGGAGAGAAAGAAAGACTTTTCCTTGTGTGCAGCCAAAAGCAGAAGAAGAAAGAAGCAGAAAGAAGTAACCCAGTGGCCAGGCCAGGTGCGTGGGCCGCATGGGTCAAGTTCCCCCCCTCTGCCCTTCCCCCCCTCCCCTCACTACCTCGTGTTGTTCACAATGTGTTACTGCACAGCCTGGATTAATTGCTTTGGGGGGTGCTTTGGGGGTGACATTTCTCTGCAGACCACAAAAATTTTCTCATGGACCCTTGTAGGTCATCCAGTCCAACCCCCCCCCCGCCCAAACAGGAGACCCCACACCACTTCTGACAGATGGCAGTCCAGTCTCTTCTTGAAAGCTTCCAGTGATGAAGCTCCCACAACTTCCGAAGGCAACTTCTGTTCCATTGGTTGATGGTTCTCACTGCCAGAAAATTTCTCCTTCTTTTTAGGTTGAATCTCTCCTTTTTCCATTTCCATCCATTATTCCTTGTCTGGCCTTCAGGTGCTTTGGAAAATAGCTTGACCCCCTTCCTCCTCTCTGGGGCAGCCCCTCAAATATTGGAAGACTTACTCTCCTGTCTCCCCAGTCCTTCTCTTCCCTAGACTAGCCATATCCAGTTCCTTTTACCGTTCTTCATATGTTTTAAGTCTCCAGTCCCTTAATCATCCTGGTTGCTCTTCTCTGCATGTAAATAAGTCTCCTCCTAAATACATAAGGGAATAAATTGGTTCCCAAAAGAAATACAGATAATTCTTATGATGGCCACTGTCGTGCCCCTGTCAGACTCTGAATCTGAGAAGGAAGCTGAACAGCTGACAGGGAATGGGAGTGTGGCTCTGTTGACTGTGGAGGAAACTGGGGAAGGGCAAAGTCCAGCTGAGCAGAGCAGGGCAGAGATAGAACAAGGGAGAGGAGTTCAGAGGAAGAACCAGGCCCATCCCTGCCTCATCCGAGGGCATGCAGGGAGGAATGGAAAAGAGAGCAACGTGGGTTGCGTGGCTTACAGGGGACGAAAGGGCCCTGATTCCCTTCATTAGCCAAACCTGGGAAGAGAAGTTGCTGAGTGCGGGAGCTGCTGAGAACAAATATGAGTTTATCTTGTGTTGACTTTGGTTATCTGCGTTCCTGGCATCCTCCCAACCATGTTGAATTACTGCGGTTCCTTCATGTCTGGAATTCCTTCTCCTGCCCTGCCAGAAGAATTACCTCATTTTGCCTTGATTGGACTTATCGTTACAATTTTTGTTGAGCATGTTTTGGACTTGATTCTCTGTAGCCAAAGGCCATGAGATATACCTCTGAACTCCCTCTCCCTTGTTCTACCTCTGTCCTACTCTGCCCAGCCGGACTTTACCCTTCCCCAGTTTTCCTCCACAGCCAGCAGAGGGGCATGACACTTCTATGGCTGTTAAGATGATTGCAGGGACATGGTTGTTGGTACCCCCGACAACCAAGCTTGACTTTTAATAAAGCACGATGCCCTTTTGCTCCAATTTTTCAACTCACATCAAGCACCAGGGATATGGCAGCCTGTCTATTTCTGTCGCTCTTCCCCTCATGTTATCCCTGGGTGGCAAATATCCAGAGGAGAGCAAAGCAGAAATGGTTGGGCATTGTTTGCTGCCTTTCTAGAGCTCCCCAGGATTTTTATAGCCCAGATAACAGTCCCCCCACATCTCTTTCCCTCTCCCGCCAGCACTTCCAACAGGTGGCCGAGGAGGCAGGGCAAGAATTGCAAAAAAATACCTGCTAGGGCAGGAGTCTGCAATCTGCGGCTCTGGAGCCACATGCAGCTCTTTTGGCCCTCTGCTGCAGCTCCCTGTCAGCTGATCCCAGGCTGGGCCCTCCCCTCCCCATCACTCCCTGGCTGGCCCCTCCCCTCCCCATCACTCCTCCTGAGAAGGTAAGGGTGATGGCAGGGCATGGAGACTCACTCCATATTCCAGAGCAGATGACGACTAGGTGGGAGTGAGTGATGTCGAGTTGGCCACACCCACTCAGTCACACCGGTTGTTAAATTATTGGCTCCCGGTGTTTTCTTTTCTGTGGGAAATGGGTCCGATCTTTGAGAATTTAAAGTTGCAGACCCCTGTGCTAGGGGGTTCCACGCGCAACCCCTCCCAGGAGGACGGGCAGCCCCCGGCTTCAGAAGGAGACTGAGCATGAGCTGCATAACTTGCCAAGAGCTGCAGAAATAGAGGCGCAATACAAGGGGATCAGAACTGAGCTGGGACCTTGGAGGTCTTCTAGTCCAGCCCCCCTGCTCAGATCCTATATGTTTTCAGACAAGTGACTAGTCTCTTCTTAAAATCCTCAAGTGATGGAGCACCCACAACTTCTGATGGCAAGCCACTGGCTCATTGTCCTCACTTGTTAGAAAGTTTCTCCTTAATTCCAGGTTGCTTCTCCCCTTGATTAGTTTCCATCCATTGTTTCTTGTCCTGCCTTCTGGTGCTTTGGAAAATAAGTTAAACCCCTCTTCTTTGTGGTAGCCTCTCAAATATTGGAATTGTGAATTCTCCAATACTGGAAGTTTTAAAGAAGAGATTGGACAGCCATTTGTCTAAAATGGTACAGGGTTTCCTGCCTAAGCAGGGCTAGAAGACCTTCAAGGTCCCTTCCAACTCTGTTTATTCTATTCTATTCTATTCTATTCTATTCTATTCTATTCTTTTAATTACCAAATTTGCAGATGATACTAAGTTGGCAGAAATAGCTAATACCCAAGAAGATACGCTCAAGATCCAGATGGATCTTGACAGACTAGAACACCGGGCCATATCTAATAAAATGAAATTCAATATAGAGAAAAGTAAAGTCTTACACTTAGCCAAGAAAAACCAAAAGGACACATATAAACTGGGTGAAACCAGGCTCAATAGCAGTAACTGTGAGAGAGATCTTGGAGTCTTAGTGGACAAGCAGCTAAATAGGAGCCAGCCGTGTGCAGCAGCAGCCAGAAAAGCTAATGCAATCCTAAATTGCATTAACAGAGGGATGCAATCGAGATCAAGTGAGGTACTAATACCACTCTATGAAGCCTTAGTAAGACCACACCTAGAGTAATGCATCCAGTTTTGTTCACCACATTATAAAAAAGATGTTGAGACTCTAGAAAAAGTGCAGAGAGGAGCAACCAGGATGACTTGGGGACTGGAGACTAAAACATAAGAACGGTTGCAGGAACTGGGCCTCGCCAGTCTAGGGAAGAGAAGGACTAGGAGAGACATGATAGCAATCTTCCAATATTTGAGGGGCTGCCACAGGGAGGAAGGGGGTCAAGCTATTTTCTAAAGCGTTTGTAGGTCAGGCGAGGAATAATGGATGGAAACTCAACAAGGAGAGATTCAACCTGGAAATAAGGAGAAACTTTCTGACAGAACAATCAACCAATGGAAAACTTGCCCTCGGAAGTTGTGGGAGCGCCATCACTTGAGACTTTCAAGAAGAGATTGGGCTGCCATTTGTCAGAAATGGTGTAGGGTCTCCCGCTTGGGTGGGGGGAGTTGGACTAGATGACCTACAAGGTCCCTTCCAACTCTGATTATCTATTATCTGTTATTCTATTCTATTCTACTCTACTTGATTCTATTCTGTTCTGTGCTGTGCTATTCTATTCTATTCTATCCTATTCCTATTCCTATCCTATTCTACTCTACTCTAAATACTGGAATACTGCTAACATGTCACCCCACTCCTCTTTTTCACTGGACTAGCCAAACCCAAATCCTGCAGCTGCTCTTGATATATTTTAGTCTTCAGACCTTTAATTATCCTAGTTGCTCTTCTATGCACTTTTTCCAAAAGCCTCAACCTCTTTTTTGTAATGCGGTGACCAATACCGGGTGCAGTGTTTCAGGTGTGGCCTTACCAAGGCTTTACAAAGCATAGGCGAGAGCTGTTGTTGCAACCCTGCATGACTCCCCAGCCTTTAAAAAGCCCCAAGGCATTTATTTGTTCTATGTTATTAAGTGTTGTAAGCTTATGATTCTTGACTCTTGATGAATGTATGTTTTCTTTTATGTACACTGAGAGCATAAATAAATAAATTCAGTTCAGTTCTGTTCTGTTCCATATTCCATTCCATGTTCTGCTCTGTTCTATTCCATATTCTATTCTATTCTATTCTGTTCCATATTCTGTTCTGTTCCATTCCATTCCATTCCACATTCTATTCCATGTTCTATTCTATTCTCTCTATTCTATTCCATGTTCTGCCCTGTTCTGTTCTATTCCACGTTCTGTTCTATTCTGTTCCATATTCTATTGTATTCTGTTCTGTTCCATATTGTTCTGTTCTATTCCATTCCATCTTGTTTTGTTCTTTTCCATGTTCTGTTCTGTTCTATATTCTGTTGTTCTGTTCTATTCTATTCCATTCCACATTCTATTCCATGTTCTATTCTGTTCTGTTCCATATTCTATTCTATTCTCTCTATTCTATTCCATGTTCTGCTCTGTTCTGTTCTATTCCACGTTCTGTTCTATTCTATTCCATATTCTATTCTATTCCGTTCTGTTCCATATTGTTGTTCTGTTCGATTCTATTCCATTCCATTCCATTCGATGTTCTATTCCATGCTGTTCTCTTCTCTTCTGTTCTATTCTATATTCTATTATTCTAGTTGTTTTATTTCTAATTCTATTCCATGTTCCATTCCTTTCCTCGTTTTGTTCTTTTCCATGTTCTGTTCTGTTCCATATTCTGTTCTGCTCTAATTCACTCCACGTTCTATTCCATGTTCTGTTCCATATTCTGTTGTTCTGTTCTATTCCATTCCACTCCATGTTCTATTCCATGTTCTGTCTATCTGTTCTGTTCCATATTAGAATTCTATGTCCATGTTCTATACACCATTCCATTCCATCTACTGTTTTTCTGTTCTATTCCATGTTCTATTCCCTGTTTCGGCTCTGATTCTATTCTATTCCATAATTTTTTCTGTTCTATTCCATATTGTTGTTCTGTTCTGTTCTGTTCCATTCCATGTTCTATCTATTCCATTCTGTTCCATATTGTTGTCTGTTCTATTTCTATTCATTCCATTCCATTCGAGTTCTATCCATGCTGTTCTCTTCTCTTCTGTTCTATTCTATATTCTAATTCTATTGTTTTATCTATTCTATCCATGTTCCATTCCATTCCTCGTTTTGTTCTTTTCCATTGTTCTGTTCTGTTCCATATTCTGTTCTGCTCTAATTCCACTCACGTTCTATTCCATTGTTCTGTTCCATATTCTGTTGTTCTGTTATTCTATTCCATTCCACTCCATGTTCATTCCATGTTCTGTTCCATTCTGTTCTGTTCCATATTCTATTCTATCTATTCTATTCCATGTTCTATTCCATTCCATTCCATCTTCTGTTTTCTGTTTCTATTCCATGTTCTATTCCATGTTCTCTCTTTTCTGTTCTATTCCATATTCTTTTCTGTTCTATTCCATATGTTGTTCTGTTCTGTCTGTTCCATTCCATGTCTATTTCCATGTTCTGTCCTATTCTGTTCCATATTTTATTCTCGTCTATTCAGTTCTGTTCCATATTCTGTTGTTTCTGTTCTATTCTTTTCCATTCCCATTCCATGTTCGTTCTTATTCTGTTCTGTTCCATATTATATTCTATTCTGTTTATTCTATCTATTGTATTCCATGTTTCTAATTCCATGTTCTGCTCTATTCTGTTCTATTCCATATCTTTTTCTGTTCTGTTCCATATTCTGTTGTTCTGTTCATTCTTTTTCCAGTCCATTCCATGTTCTGTTTCTATTCTGTTCTGTTCCATATTATATTCAATTCTGTTTTATTCTATCTATTGTATTCATGTTTCTATTCCATGTTCTGCTCTATTCTGTCTATTCATATTCTTTCTGTTCTGTTCCATATTTGTTGTTGCTGTTCTATTCTATTCCATTCCATTCCATGTTCTATTCCATGTTCTGTCTGTTCTATTCTGTTCCATATTCTATCTATTCTGTTTTATTCTATCTATTGTATTCCCCACGTTCTATTCCATGTTCTGCTCTATTCTGTCTCTATTCCATATTCTTTTCTGTTCTGTCCATGTCCTGTCGTTTCTGTTCTGTTCTATTCCATTCCATTCCATGTTCTATTCTAGTCTGTTTTGTTCCATATTCTATTCTATTCTATTTATTCTATTCCTTCCATCCTGTTTTGTTCTATTCTGTTCTGTTCTGTCTATTCCATTCCATATTCTATTTATTAATTTTCCCCATGCAGCCTTCCTTTCCTTTCCTTGGCCCCTCAGCCTCCTTCGCAAAAAACAGAACAAAAACCCACCTCCCTCCGGATTGCCTTCGGGAGGGGAGGGGGGATCAGCAGGGGGGGTTCAAAGAGAGATGGCAAAGAAGTCCTCTGAGGCTCCTTAAGGTCACGATCCCGCCACATCTCCCAGCACCGGCGGGCTTCCAGGAAAATTACAGGGCCGGTCAGAGGTTCGATTATGGAAGCGGACATCCTCCCCGCTCCCCACCAATGCCCCCCCCCCATTTTTATGGGGGGGGGCGAAAGAGTTAAAAGCGATGGGTTGCAATCCCCGCCCGCAATCCTAGGGAAGGGTCACGTGGTTCGCGCAGCTTCCCCCCTCCCCCTCCTGTCTGGGGAAGTCTGGGGAGGGGCGGCGACGGCGTTTGGCAACATCTTCGCAGGGTGGGTTGCAGACCCACCCACCCCTCTTGCCCCGCAACAGCCGGGCAGAGAAGCTTTGACATCGCCCCGGGGAGGGAAGCCCAGCACAAGAAGAAGCCGCCGCCGCCGCCGCCAAAATTGCTGCCACCGGCTCGCAAAGAAGCGCGCAGGCCCCGCGGTAAGGAGGGCCCCGGGGAGGGGCGCTGCGTTGCAGAAGGGCCAGATCGGGGCTGCGCTACTCTGCCCGACCACCAGAGGGCTCCGGCGACCCCGTTCGGCTTCGAGAAAAGGCGATCCCGGCGGTTTCTCGAGCTTCCTTTGTGCTCCTAGCGGTCATCCGCGGTATTGCAGTGCGGTGCTGGTAGCCCAAAACCCAGTGGAGAAGAGAAGAGATGATACGAGGGTAGAGGGGAAGAGAAAATAGGAGAGCAGAGGAGAGAATAGAATAGAATAGAATAGAATAGAATAGAATAGAATAGAATAATAAAATAAAATAAAATAATAAATAAAATAAAATAAAAAATAAAATAAAATAAAATAAAATAAAATAGAGAATAGAACAGAGAATAGAATAGAGCAGGGATTCCCAACCTGGGGTGCTCGCACCCCCTAGGGATGCGAGACGATATTCCAGGGGGTGCGAGAAAAGTCCAGGTAAATAATAGGATATAGGCGATATATGTTGGCATTTTTATTTTCTTTTGCAATGGACTAACTTTGTTTTCATTTTAGAGTGAAGTATCATTATTTAGTGGCCGTCGAATACATAGCTGAGAAGATTCAATCCTACCATATATATTTAATAATTAAATAATTCAATCCTACCACATATTTACCATATATTTCAGGGGGTGCGAGGTTCGAGTGAAATTTCTTTAGGGGTGCGGGGTGACAAAAAAAGGTTGGGAACCACTGGAATAGAGACTAGGAATAGAGAATAGACTTTTTGGTTTTTCTCTGAAGACTTCTCATCCAAGAAGCTTGTCCCAAAGGTGTTTTTTCAGGAGGCAATTGGGCTTTTTTGTTTAGTTTTTTTCATTTGAAGACGGTCTGCTTCTTATCCAAGAAACTTCTTCAGCTCTGACTGGATGGTGGGTAGTGGAAAGATTGATATTCCTTGAAGAAAGCTGGATATTTGCATCCTTTTAGAAGGTCGTTGAGGCCACTTGGAGGTTTAATCTGTATCCTGGGGCCACCTGAGTGGCACTCCTGGTTCCTGAGGTCTGCAACCTTTCCCCCCCACCCCTCTCCCACCCCGGAAATCCTTTCCTACTCCCACACCATTCCAAGGATGTTCATCCCAGATAGTGTAAATAAAAATCTGTAGCGATTCTCAGTCAAGGAGATCATGGTTGTCCTAAAGTTGGGGGTTTTTTCTGGAGGCAACTGGATTTTCTTGTTTTTTCTTTTGAAGATTGAAGCTTCAAATCCAAGAAGATTCTTCCACTAGGCTAGCTGACCCGGCTAAGGATTCTCCCCCACAACCCCAGATTGTTTGGGATCTGGGGTCTCCCCCACAACCCCAGGTTGTTTGCTCCACCTTAGAATTAGGAAGCGCCTGGGTTTTATCAGGCTCTCCTCCAGAAGAACCTCTGTTGCCTGGGCTCATCCATGCTGCTCTGCTCCGATGAATCCAAATAGCTTTGGAGACCCAGGGAATCTTTGGCTCCCTTTCGCAAGTGCCACCGAGGAGTGTTGGCGTCGGAAAATGAGCACAAATGAAGCTGCAGACAGCTTCCACGGCATCCTAGCAGGAAGCCCCAGGGGATTCTGGGGAAGAACCAGGGTCAAGATCCTGGAAGAAGAAAAAGGTGCCCTCACTTGGGATGTCCAGCGCTTCAGGAACTTTGAGTACCGGGAGGCCCAGGGGCCGCGAGAGCTTTGCAGCAGACTCTACCAGCTTTGTCACCAATGGCTGAAGCCAGAAAGGAACACGAAGGCTCAAATGCTAGACCTGGTACTCCTGGAGCAGTTCCTGGCTGTCCTGCCTACAGAGATGGAGAGCTGGGTGCGGGAGTGTGGAGCAGAGACCAGTTCCCAGGCGGTGGCCCTGGCTGAAGGTTTTCTCCTGAGCCAGGCAGAAGAGAAGCAGCAGGAAGAACCTCAGGTGAGAGATCAACAGATTGGCTTGAAGGGTAGCAACAGGGGAAAACAATTAGGCTGTTGGTTTGAGATCGAAGGTTGGCTATTTGGTGACAAATGTTTTGTCACCATTAGAGGAGACGTCGTCATCGGTGCATTTTGTGCAGACAAGCACAATTCAAAATGCACTATGTCTCCTCAAATGGTGATGACACGTTTGCAACCCAATCGCCCAACTTGGAACTCAAGCTAACAGCCTAACTACTGAATTAGAATTCACTAATATTCTACTAATATTCACTACTGAATATTCACTAATATTCTACTATTTTACTAATATTCTATTAATATTCAAACACATTTCAGGGAAAGCAATACCAAATGGACAACACCTTCCTCAACCTTAGGAGAGGAGGAAATGTTTTGTGATGACCCAGGGGATACAAAAGCAACAAAATCACAAAAATAGGTGAAGTCCCTTTAATTCCTTCAACTTGGCCTCCAAGATCCAATTATTGACTGGAGAAAAGGCTCCCCCTCGAACAGTTGCAAAAAAAATACATATAAATTATAAATAGAAAAAACACCCACACTGAAGCAATTAATGAGACAAGGCAAGAGAAGGGCTTGAAGATGTCCACGGATACAGAAATACACACACTGGGAAGGACGCCAGAATTCAGATAAGAAGTGACAGACTAGAATATTCATGGTTTGCTTCCAGCATTGGCCCATGTGCAGTTTGTCCTTTTAAACAGTCCTCCCAGCTGCAGCCCATAAAGGGGATCAGGGCCCTTTCCTCCGCCCCGCCCCGTAAACCACACTATTCACGTTTCTCTCTTATGCGCTCCTCCCTGCGTGCCCTAGGATGAAGAGGAGATGGGCCTGGGTCTTCCTCTGACTGCCCAGCCGGCCTGTGCCCTTCCACAACCTCTGGAGCCACACTCCCACCACCTGTCGGCTGTTCTTCCTCTCCTTCAGAATCAGATTCTAACAGTGGCATTACATGTTTCTTCTTTTCCCCTTCTGGTCTTGGTGGGCTTCAGAATTTCAGATGGAGAGTGAGATTCCCTCCCCCCATCACATTGGCTTTTTACTTTTGTCGACCGTTACAGGGAAAGGAACCCTTTGTGGAGGTGACAAGCAATGAACTCTCCAGTCTCCCAGAAGAGCTTATTTTGGGTGGGAACTTTCAGGAGACTCAAAGTGGAGAGATTTTACCAGGTAAGAAGGAATATTTCCTCTGAAGACAAATCCCAGCTTTTATTTTTCGTTCTCGTTTCATGGCAAGGCCGGGGAGATACTTCTTCTATCTTGTGTAATAACTATATGGTTAAGGTGAAGCTCCATCTTTTCCTAGAATGTATTCTTGCTTTAAAAGTCTATTCCACCACCACCCCTGCATTTTTCCCCTCACAGGGAGCAGAACCGTTTCTCTGATGTTCAATGAAATGTCTCAGTTTTGTGGTGGAAGAGAAAAAACAACCGAAACTCCAGCTCAGGTACTGAAAGGATCAGACTCAATTGAGCCTACCTCATAAGATTCTAAGTATCTTAGAAATATGGAGTTGGAAACCCTGCCCAAGATCAGCTGTCTGTCCTACTGTATTGTGCAAGAAAACCAACAAAACCATCCTTAGGAGTGATCATCTATCCTGATACTCTTGTTTCCTCTCGTTCTTCTTTCCTTCAGACTGGACATCCCAAGTACCTTCAGCCCTTTCTCCAGGCCTGTCAAACTGGCAGCCCATGAGCCGAATACAGCCCACGTAGGCCACAGCCACCCCACCTCCACAAAGGCAAAAAACATCGTGATATGTCACAATCCAGCCCGTGACGTGATCGGGTTTGACACCCCTGTCCTAAAGCATGTCCTGTAATTCTTGACTCACCTGTGTTGCCCTCCCTTGAACCTGCTATTACCTGTCAAGTCCTCCTGGCGACGTGCCTTGAAATGTTGCCAAAATAAATGAGAACATACTAACAGATACACTCCTAAGAGGGAGGTTCATAGGGAAAGTCATACAGGTAATGCTTGACTTACAACCATTAATGGAGCTTGCCCATTAATGGTCGTAAGTCATGACAAAAGTAAACCCTTGTGACTGATCAGTTTTATCACCTTTTTATTGCAATGGTTATTAAACAAATGTTCCAGTTATTGAGCAAATCAGTTGTTTGCTACTGGGCTGGTTTTGTTGAAAAAGAGAAGTTAATTCCATTGGTTACTTTGGGTCAGTCGTTTTTTTTCATGGACTGCTCTACCTTATAAGGTTGGAAATGGGTGGGAACAACTGGTTCTGTGGGCATGGCTTAATTGGTGGGCGTGGCTTGGTGATCATGTGACTGGGTAGACGTGATTTGGTCATGTTATTGGCTGGGCATGGCCAACTCAATTTCACTCGCATCGAGGCATGCATCTCCTCGCCTGGCCTCTCGTGACTGTGAGGATGCTGCAACAGTCGTAAGTGTGAAAAATAAGTCACTTTTTTCAGTGCCATTATAACTTTGAATGGTCACTCCACACAAGCAAAGTACCAGCAAAGGAGGGGAAAAAAACTCCAGAGAAGTTCCAGAGACAGGAAGTCTAATCCTGCCAAGAATGTAATAAGAGTTAATGGAGAGGCAGTTTCTGTAAGCAACACCAGAATGTTTCCTTCCTGCCTTCCTTACAGGATTAGGCCAGTAATTTCTTCTAACAACCGGTTCTCCGAACTGCTTAGAATGTTAACAACCGGTTCTAGCGAATAGGTGCGAACTGGTAGAATTCACCCCCCTGGCTGGAAAGGAATGGAACAAATGCTGCTTTGAGCTCCGGAATGAAAGGCAGAGTATAAATCTAATATTACAGTATTGATGGCAGCTTGTTAAATCCTGGATGCTATTTCCTTGTTCCATGACATTGTTTAATATTGGGTAGTGTGTAGCCCTCAGGGAACTCCTCAGGCCATTGACTAAAGATCAGACAGGAGCTCCCCAACATTTTTACTTCTCTGAATGAGTATTGGAAGTCCTGAATGGTGGTGTTTGCAAAGCCCACTTGCCCATTGATCCAGAAAGATGGTGCGGTTGCTTTCATTAAATGGTGTCGAAAGTGTTATAAAATTGGTTGAATTGCTAATAAGCCATGGATTCTGTCCATTCTCTCATGTTACCCCATGCAGAAAACGCCCACTGGTTACTTCTTAGAAATCTTTCCTGTCTTGTCTATAAGTAAAGGACCTTCTCTTCTTTCAGGGTCCTGCCTCTTTTGAGGAGGTGGCTGTGTGTTTCACTGAAGAAGAATGGGATCTTCTAGATTCCAACCAGAGGGCTCTCCATGAGGAAGTCATGCTGGAGAATGCTAGGAGTGTGGCCTCTCTGAGTAAGGGAGCATCTGGGTTCTGGGTTCAGATGAAGTGTGTGTGTGGGGGGGAATATTTTCTAGTTTGATGTAATTATTCTCTCTTGTTTTCTCCAAGAACTGCCCAAACCACAGTTTGTCTCCTGGCTGGAAGGACAAGATCCATTCTGGAATTCTGAAGGTGAGAGATCAGCAGGAATCTACTCAAAGCATCCTGAAGAATCTTTCAGGTGGCGTTTAAGAAAAATGGACATTTGGAAGAACCATGTTTTGCTTGATGAGTCTGCCTGTTCTTCTCAAATGCATTAATTTCTCGGCACATCGATGGCACAAGGGCTGTCTTCTGATAGAGATGTTTCTTGACAAAGGTCCCTTAACCTTGATAGATCTCCAAAGCAGTCTCCCCCAATTTTTTGAACACAAAAATGGAGATAGATTTTTTCCATGGTCCTGAGGGAGGCATGGTTTCACGTGTTACCTGCAACCTGCAAATGGGGCTTTGATTTGCACAGCCTAGTTTCTGGCATGGTGCGTGGTTATGGAGGAGGGCTGCTCTAAAGGGTCAACTTGGCATATCTCTTTTCTGGGGATTCATGGAACCTAATATCTGTCCTCCTGTTTCTTCCTCTTTCTGTTATGCAAACTGTGAGGTGATCCTGCAGTGCCACGCTTTGGACTGGCAGTTCTGCCACATGCTTGTTCCGGTTTCATGTGGTTAAAAGAGATTTGTCTGTCCAAGAATAGCTCAAAAGGTTGACTAGTGTCCCACTGGAGGGAAAGTGGTTGAAAAGTAATAGCTTTAAACTGAGATCCTCTTGGAGAAACAGGCCAACTCAGTTTTACAGGCAACCTGGGGAGAAAGGGACTCCTTATCTCCAAATTAATTAATTACAACATATATTATTTGACCCAGATGTCTGAATTCAGTTGTGGTCTGTTGCTGAATAGAAGCTAGTAAAATGGAGATAGCAATAGCACTTATATACTGCTTCACAGTGCTTTACAGCCCCTCTCTAAGCAGTTTAGTCAGCATATTGCCCCCAACAATCTGGTTCCTGGTTTTACTGACCCTGGAAGGATGAATCAATCTTGAGCTAGTGAGATGTTATTGCACTGGGCCATTTGTCTTACAAAACTAATTCACGGTAAATCCTTATCAGTTATCTTACTGGGCTGTTGATGAGTGTATTTGTGTTTGGAACTGATGTGGAATCCACTTTGCACTCTGCTGCAGCAGCTTATTCTCACGCAATACGGATTTGCAATCACCTTGGCCTATTTTTTTGCCAACCATCCTTCTACCTGGGCAAATGGCTGGAAGGAAACCTTTTTCCAATTGGCCCTTCCTTTTATCTGCAGATTATTTTCCCCATCTCCAGGCCTTGTACATTTCCTCATTAAGTCATATTTTGAAAAATGATACATGTATCATTTTTAAAAATGGGAAATATGCATCTGTACTAAAATCAAGTGAAAATTGGACCTAAAAATATTTCTGAACTGGCAGCATATCTGAACTGGCAGCATTTAAAAATTACCCTATGTTTCAGGACATAGGAGATAAAACTACTTAGGCCCCACACATTGGAATGGATTTGCCCCTGGAAATATGGAAGGCCTCACAACTCTTAGTTCTGACATTATTCAATTTCAATTGGCTTTTGGCTCATGATGTGATTGTGAATGCAGTAATCCCTGGCTATACTCAATTTATGCAATTCTTTATTGTTGTGCACTGCCCAAAAGCTATATGTTTGTGTAGGATACAAACACTGTGCAATAATAAATGAGGAAACACCTAGAAAAGCTATAGGGAGCATAGATATGCAGAAATATAGATGCAACTAAGAAGATTCTTCTCAAACAATATTTTCCATTTTTGCTTTAAATTTCTCTTTTTCTCTCTCTCTCCAGCAGGCAATGAGCAAAAAACCAGGAAGTGCATGGAGCCCCCTCTGAAGTACTTTAATCAAAATTTGCTTTCAAGTTCATACACAGGGGAGAAACCCTACAAATGCTTCGAATGTGGAAAGAGCTTTATTATGAGCAGCCACCTGCTTTCTCACCAGAGGACTCACTCGGGGAAAAAGTCGTATAAGTGCTTGGAGTGTGGGAAGAGCTTCACACAGAACTTCAGCCTGACAGTCCATCAAAGAACTCACACTGGGGAAAAACCCTATGAATGCATGGACTGTGGGAAGTGCTTCAGCCGCAGCCAACATCTCATTCAGCACAGAAGCATCCACACAGGCGAGAAACCATTTCAATGCACCGACTGTGGGAAGTGCTTCAGCCGTAGCCAGCATCTTGCCCAACATCGAAGTATTCACACTGGAGAGAAACCGTATAAATGCACGGAGTGTGGAAGGCGCTTCAGCAATAGTGGAAGTCTAAATACCCACCAGAGAACTCATACAGGGGAGAAACCCTATAAATGTCTCGAGTGTGGGAAAAGCTTCAGCAAAAGCAGTAACCTTACAGCCCATAAGCGGATCCATACGGGGGAGAAGCCTTATCAATGCTTGGAGTGCGGGAAGAGCTTCAGCAAAAGAGGGAACCTTTATAAACATCAGACGATCCACACAGGAGAAAAACCTTACACCTGCATGGAATGTGGAAAAAGTTTCCGAATGAGTGGGAACTTTTATAAGCATCAAAGAATCCACACAGGAGAGAAACCCTATGAATGTTTGGAGTGTAGGAAACGCTTTGCCCTCAGGCATCAGTTGACTTCACATCAAAGAACTCATGCTGATGAAAACCCATTTCAGTGCTTAGTGTGTGGCAAGGACTTTAAGTATAGTGAGCAACTTACTCAGCACGAAACCACCCACATGGCATCCAGCCAAAGTAGAGACGTGGTTGGAGAAACTTCAGCTCCCTTTGAGAGCTCCTATTTCTCTTTGTATCCTGACAATTGTTTAATCTCCTTTATTTGGTCCGGAAACCAGTGATTATTGTCTCTTTTGGTATCTGTGGGGGAGTTTGTGAATAATCTGAACCAAGAGACATAATGGAAAAACAG
Organism: Laticauda laticaudata; assembly: GCA_004320025.1. Taxonomy (NCBI): domain Eukaryota; kingdom Metazoa; phylum Chordata; class Lepidosauria; order Squamata; family Elapidae; genus Laticauda; species Laticauda laticaudata. The sequence goes on along the minus strand of BHFT01048187.1, from coordinate 7,544 downwards.
CGTCATTGTAGTCCTCTCTCCTGGCAACATCTGGATAGAAACTGATGCGCTTTGATGAATTATGATAAGACTTCCTGATGTTCATTTTCAAAATCCTCTGAAGCCTGCTCAAGATCCATCCAAAATCTCTTATGATGATGCCAAACAAGTGGCTAGTAATTGGCAGACTTGTTCAAATGACTTCCTTTTGGTGGAAGGAGAAGAATCTGAAATATATTCTTTTTCCTGCAACTTTCACCAACCAACAATCTTAAGATTTTCTTCCAGATGTGGAAGGTTTTATTATCTACTTCTAGGATTGAAACCCCTTTGGGAGAAGCTTACTCATGAGCTGTTCTTAATCTGACACCAGATAATATGTCAATCATTGGATTGGATCATACAATGTCAATGCACTTTTTTCTGATTTCTTAACTGGACCTCTCAGCCAATTAATCTTTGAAAGTTTTCAAAAGTTACTTAAGACCTGTTACAGGTTTATTGTACTCTTCAGTAGTGATATCAATCTTTTTTATAGCGTTTTCTGGAATTGCAGGTGTATAATTTATCCTTTTCGTCAATTGTGGTTTCTTTTTAGACAAGTATTTTATTGCAGCACTGAAGTAATTTTGCACCTTTCTGTGTTTAGTAGGAGACTGTAGATAAGAGATGCAAAAAATGTTTAACATCTTTAACACTTCTTTTCAATTAAATATCATACTTCCTTAAAGACACATATAATATCCATAATTAATTTTCCCTTATTTCTCTTCACATTTTGTAAATCATTAAATATTCATTTTGTTACATGTATTTATTGGCAAGCATTCTACTGAATTACAATAGCTATTTGATCAAACATTTTAATCATACATTGTTTCATATTTTCTAAAATTATTTGTTTCTTATATAACCATACTATCTTATGTGCTTTGCAGAATCCCTTTTTCCATTAAATTTTCACCCATTATCTCTAAATAGGCCCTGTTTCTCTATATTTTGTTTCTGTCTATAATTTCTTTTCCTTTCTTTCTTCCCTCTCATCTTCTCCCTCCCCTTTTTTTGGAAGTCTTGTTGAGATTTTGNTCCTGTTTTCAAAAGCTTTTGATTATCCAGAAATCTTTATTATCCCTTTGACTTTTTTATTTTCAGCATTAAATGCCAATTAATGTCAAAGTGGATTTTTTTTCCAATTTCTTGCTTAAGTCTCCTAGCTGTCAGTATGGGAAAAGGAGGAGGAAAAAAACCAAATCTTTTCCTTTTTCTCTCTCCTTCACAACTTAAAAATCTTCTTAGGGAACAATGTTATGGTTTTTTTTTTTGTTAGTTTCAATTCCAGGGTACCTTAGTTGTTGCTTTTGCAGTTTAATCTGGTCAACCACAACTTTCTCTTCTTATCCTCCTCCTGCACATTCTTTTCCGGTCGAGTTCTTCTTTGTGGTGGCCATTTCTGACCACCGCTACAACCGCCTTAAGGAAAGGGAGTAATGGCCAGCTGGAGAGGAGAGATGTGGCTCTTCTCAACCCTACAGGCAGTATATCCCCTCTTCACCACCTTTACGGGGTGGCTTAGCCCTGAAACCAGCCGGCTCGGGGAACTCCAGCAGCAAGCACATATCGAAGCCTCACAGAGACAAGGTTTCAGTCTGTTGCCAAAGAAGCTCAAACTGGAAGTTCCCCAAACCAGTTCTTATACTGTACTTAAAAGTCTAGGATTCAGCTTTCTCACTAACAATTTTCCTTGAACTAGTAGAATTAGATAAACAAGATGCAGAGACGATATATAGTTCAGTTATAGATAGTTTCTATTAAACCCAACTGAATAAAGTTGGGTTTAATAGAAACTATCTGGAGAATTGGATTTTTAATTGGATTTTGCTCTGATGGAGCCGGTGTTATGCTTGGGAGAAAATCTGGGGTAAGCGCTAGGATAGCCAAAGAATTTCCAAATATTACAATATGGCACTGTTTAAACCATCATCTGCAACTTGTTTTAGAAGATTCTATTTTGCGGAAATAAGATCAAATCAATCATTTTCAAATTTTTTATTTGATAAAATATCATTTACCTTTCCATCAATTGAATAAAGAACCTAGATTGAACTTAACAAAATTTCCCTACAAATGAGACATTGAATTATAAAAATCGGATGAATTTTTGCGACCAAAGATGGCGTTGCTTCCTATCACTTTAAGATCAACACTAGCTGTGTGGTGGGTGCATCTCAGCGCTAAACATAATTTTTCTATTCAAATAAAAAATACTTCTGTGTATGGCGCCCTTCTTGAAACTCTCATATTTCTCAATGATTTGGCCTCTTGATGAGTGATGTGACTAACTGAATATCTCTCCTTATTAATGCATTGTGAGAAAGCAATAGACATTAAAAGCTGAAATAACTTCTGGATAAAAAAGATTCAATTAGACTCGTTTGAAAATGGCTCATAAGAGAAAAGGGTGCATTAGAAAATAAAGGATGATTGAATTAATAACATTCAGAAAACCTTAAAAGTATAAATTTTATAAACAAATATCATTCGATTTAGTGGGACTGCTCTTGTAAAAACCTATACCAAAGCAATGATAACTAATAATTGAAAAAACAGATTGATGGGATTTGCAACATTTAAAAACAGGCTGCCAATTTAATAACAATTGATCAATTAAAATTCTAATACTATTTGGAAGTCAGATATTGAACATTTGAAGACAGTGGTGGTTCCCATGGAGAGGCAGCCTGAAGAACAATTGTTGGCATCTTGGTAAATTATTCAATTATGAAAATCAATATTAATCGTTGTCATGATTTTCATAGAACATTGTACAAATAGATTCTACAAAAATTATACAATTCCTTGCAGCTCATTAAAAACCTGAGACGATATTATTAAAACTATTGCAGTCAGTTCAGCAGAGGTGGAAAGGGGCTTCTTGCAGATGAACATAATATGTTCAGAGAGCAGAAGTCGCCTTATGTTTTCCAATATTACAAACCTCCTGACCATCACTATAATTGGCTTACCTCTGCAAGAATGGGACCCTGTTCCTATAGTAAAGAAGTGGTTATGGGCACATCACACAGCTGATGATGCTTGTGTTGAACACAAAACTGTAACTTGGGATGATAATAGAAAAGCAATTTGGCAGTACTTTAAATGAGTTTTATTGCTTTTTGTAAAGTTTTGTTATATAATAGTTTTTGATTAATATTTTAAAATGTTGTAACAATATAGTTTTGTGTCCTTTTTATTATTTAAGCATTAAAGACATGACATAATAACTACCTTTTGTTTTGGTAACTTGTTTTGCTTTGGTAAGTCTTGGAAACTGGCAAAAAACATTTGCTCAGCAACTGGCCACTAAGCGAGGACCTGGCCATTAAGCGAGGGCTACTTGCATTTGGTTTGCCAGTCACCTGGCCATCTACCCAGGCTTCGCCCCAGTCACATACCACCTAGCCACACCCACCCCAGTCACATGACCACCTAGCCACTCCTAGCCAGCAAGCCACTCCCACCCCAGTCACATGACCACCAAGCCACACCCACAAATTAGGCCATGCCAACAGAACAGGCTGTTAAGAAATTTGAATCCCACCCGTGGATCAATCCATGCATTTAGTGAGGAGGAGGAGGAGGAGGCAGCAACATTAAATCAGAGCCTTGGTACAAGAGGCAATCCAGTAGAAGTGCCTTGATGGTTCTGTCCAAGCAGTGACACAAGCGTGGTAAATATGAAATCTTATTAAATCAATTCATACAATGCTCTGTATTGTTGGAAGAAATATCCTTCTGGGTTCAGTTCCAAGTGGGGAAAAAAGACCCTGGCAACATGGAGGCTGTTTGGAAAGATGGTTTAATGGTGGACAGGACACATGGCTTGCAGTTCCAAAGTGAAAAGGATGATCACATGCTTCAAGATGTTAGGTGAAGGAAAAGGAGGAAAAAAGGGGGCAAGATGCTGAGAGACCCTTAGTTATATAACCTCTGTTGGGCCCCACCTGTTCCTGTGTATAAGCGCACCAACGTGCCCACCGTCCCTGTTTCTTTTATATATATTTTCTTTTGTATATATTTTCCTTATATGTATCCATCAGTGGTGGTATTCGACTGGTTCTGCCCAGTTCTGGAGAGCTGGTTGCGGTGATGAGCAGCAGAGACCAAACCGGTTCTCTCCGCTGCTCTGTGTTTGGCCCACCTGCCCGCCTGGGCTCCCATACTCATTTTTATGGCCAGAAATCAAAGCGCAGCTGCTTTGCGTGGTGCAGAATAGCGCCGCACAGCAGCTGCTGCAGTGACCAGCATTGTGCAGGCTTGCAGGAGGCAAGTTAGAACGCCTCTGCACTTGTGCAAAGTGCATGTTTAGTACGTGCGTGCGTGCACGCAAAGTGTGCATGTGTGCAAAGCGCAGCCACCAAGCCATGCCCACCGAACCAATGGCAACTTTATTTGAATACCACCACTGGTATACATGTATTCATAACTATGTTTTTACTTATACCTATTATCTTGTAAGCAATTGACAAATAAAAATAAAAAATAGACTCCCAGGGGTGGTAGCTAATTTTGTAGGCTTTGTCTGGACCACATGGCTTCACCTGAGTGCTGGCTGATGGCCAGGTGGTGAGATGGGAAGAGGCCTTTGTAGAATACTCTAGCCTAGGCCTTAATGGCCCACCCATTAACAAAGGTGGGGGTGAGCTTCTGCTTCTGAGGTGAGTTTCTGCTTCTGAACTTCTACTTCTCTTTTTGTGGAAATATTCTGCCTTTTTTATATTTCCTAGAATATTTCATTTTTCTAGGAGAGGGATGGGTGCTAACTTCCTAAAGTTGGTATTTCTTTCATGTTCCTGAGTTGGGAGTAATCAAATGATCAGATTTCATGTTGCCTAGGGAATTCTGGGAATTGAAATCCATATGTCTTAAAGTTGCTAAGCTTGAAAAACACTCAGAAGTACAACTTCTTGTGAGCCTGGGTTATTTTCCTGCATTTTGGGAATAAGGAAATCATCCTATTGTGTCTGGTGCAGAGATGCAGCTGAAATCTAGTTAGATGCTAATTGGAAAGTTAAAGCAGCAGATACAGATAGCCTTTGACTTACAATGATTTGTTTAGCCTCCATTTAAAGTTACAACAGCACTGAAAAAAGTGACTTATATTCCTTAACACCCCCCCTCCAGGGATGGGCAGAGAGAGGGAGGGAGAGGGAGGGAGAGACAAGAGAGACACAGAGAGGGAGGGAAAGAAAGAGACAAGAGACAGACAGAGAGAAAGAGAGGGGGAGGGAAAGAGAGACAAGAGAAAGAAAAGGGGGAGGAAAAGAGAGACAAGAGAGGTGGGGGAAAGAGAAATGGAAAGAGAGAGACAAGAGGGAGACAAGAGACATACAGAGAGAGAGAGAAAGAAAGAGAGGGAAGGAAAGAGAGAGAGACAAGAGACAGAGAAAGTGAGACAGGGAGGGATGGAAAGAGAGGGAGAGAGACAGAGAGAGATGAGAGAGAGAGAGAGAGAGAGAGAGAGAGAGAGAGAGAGAGAGAGAGAGAGAGAGANAGAGAGAGAAAGAAAGAAAGAAAGAAAGAAAGAAAGAAAGAAAGAAAGAAAGAAAGAAAGAAAGAAAGAAAGAAAAAGGGAGAAAGAAAAACAGATGTGAAAGAGAGAGGGAGAAAGAGAGACACACACAGAGAGATATACCTGTTTAAAAGAAAATAGAAAAATAGCTCTTTGAATGTCTAAGGTTGCAGATCCCAGGTTAGACAAACACCATGGTCGTTAAGTGAAACTTGTGGTGATTAAGCAAACATTGTGGTTGTTAAACAAGTCCATTTTCCCCAATGGGGATTTTGAATCAGAAACCAGAAGGAATTGTTGGAAACTGGCAAAAAACATAGAAAACCTCAGTCACAAGACTGTGGAATGTTGTAACTGGTCATAAGTGCATGTGTGTGCGTGCATGGCTGTCAAAACACCAAAAACAGGTCAAGTAGTTCTGGGGAGGTCAGTCATAAATTAGAAAACTTGCTAAGCAACTGGCCATTAAGCGAGGACCACTTATATTTGGTTTGCCAGTCACATGGACACCTAGCCATGCTCACTCCAGTCACATGACCCACTAGCCATGCCCAGCCAGTCACATGACCACCAAGCCACACCCACAAATTAGGTCACACCTACAGAACTGGTTAAGAAATTTACTAGATTGTTCTAGTCCAGTTGGAAGCATTCTCTGCTTTAAGGTAGTCTGATATTGCCTAAGTATCAACTTTGATTCAAATTAACCTTTTATTTCAGATCATCTCTACCTTTTTGGTGAGCCATCTGTCATCCATGTTATATGATCCATCTTATATGATCTTAAATCTGAGTGGCCTCACAATGCCATGCTTACAGGCTGATGATCGCAATCATCACTAAAGTGTACTGTCACCTCCTCTCAGAGGTTGACTTTACCTCTAGATACACAAAAGAAATCCAGTAGACTGCTTGAATGGGCCAAGTGGTATGTGAAAGGATATGTGTAATTCTTATCCTTACTTCCCAGAATTTGGAGATTACCCTTAAATATTAAGGAGACTAGGAACAGGCAGCAGCATTTTTTTTTTTCAGTTTCTCAAGAGCCACTGAGAATGGTTATCAAAAAACTCCCCTGGGACTCTCTTCTTCCGGGCAAACTCATACAAGGAGATGAGGGGGGATCCAACAAGGAGGGATCCAACCTAGTGTTAAAATCTCCTAGTAATACCACTATGGATTGAGTTATATTGTCTAGGATAACTTTCAAACCCATCTAGTATTTGGAGTTATAATACCGGGATGTGTTTGGAGGGATATACACATTTACCAGGATGAACTTGAACTCTTTATATCCAAATTTAATGGCTAGGCAATACAAATACTTGTCTTCATTGTACAGTTTCTCCCCCTGCCATCGCAATGCTTGCTTTATGCATAATGCACAGGAAGATCCCCTTTTGTTTTTTGTTTTTTGGGCTGGGGAAGCCCATCCCTGAAAGCCTGGCAGTTGTACTGGTTTGTCCACTTCGGTTAACCAGGTTTCCTGAATGGCTATTACATCAACTCTAGAGAGAAATGTTGATTTTGCTCTTGAATTTTCCTTTCTACTGCAAAATTATTAATACTGCAACCACTTTTTAAAAATATTTATGAAACTCTTTCAGATTTGGAGATGTAGATATGGTTATCTGTATACATCTAAAGTTAGCAGGGGGAATAGATGTTTCTTTAAGAATATCCAGGATTTCTCTCAATATATATTCAACATATTGTGACAAAGTTAAAGAATAGAAGAAATTATTTTAGCCGTTTGCATATTGGATTTTTTCCTTAAATCAATTGAGCATCTGTTTGGAAAGAGGGTTAAAATAAAAAAAATGTTGAAATATATATAACCACACTTGGGTAAACACATTGCCTCAAATTCTGGCAAGTACTCAAAATACATTTTTATTTTTATTTATTTATTTTATTTCATCAAGCAATTATAAGATAACAGGTATAAGTATAAACATAGTTATGAATACATGAAATGGATACATATAAGAAAAAT
>BHFT01048184.1:0-12095 GCA_004320025.1 Laticauda laticaudata | reverse complement strand
TGGTGTAGGGTCTCCCGCTTGGGTGAGGGGTTGGACTAGATGACCTACAAGGTCCCTTCCAACTCTGATTATCTGTTTTCTATATATTTTTTCTTTTTATAACCCTGTAATCCCTTTTATCAAGGTGGAGTTGGGGTGCCTAAATGGTTCTGAGTGTTTACTGGCCAGATGGCCTTTCTGATGTCTTTGTGGAGTTTGTGGACTTCACAGCAGATATTTTCTCTTTGCACTCTGATAAAGAAACATCTATCATTGACTAGGATTGAACTCTCAACCATCCAAGAGGTAGGCAAGTGTTTTCACCTCGAGGCCACCGCATCGCTCTATGGGATAAAACAGAGGATTATCCACATGGAATACAAAGATAAAGGAAGGATGGCTCATTTTTTACTATATTGGTTCAATCCTATGAATAAGTGACAGAATGGAGACAGTTTGTTTCTTGCTTTCAATAAAAAGAAAAGAAAAGAGAAAAGAGAAAAGTTGTACTTTTTTTTATAAAAATTCATGCATTCTGCCATTTCTCGATTTCTTGAGCATATTAAGCATTATGACATTTAATGATTCTTTTTCTGGTCAAAATGACTACTCATTTATTAGTTCAAAATGACTACTCATCTATTTTTACTGCTGTAAATTTCTTGGTTGGCTAATGTGTTCAGAATCATCATTACGTTTTAAATTATAAGATCAATCCTTGCTAATGTGGTTAATTAATTCAAATAAATGCTTAGCATTTATCATCTTGTTCCTGCTATTAACGTGTCCAGTTTGAGTGCACAAAACAGAAAAACTACAGCCCAAAGTCCTATTTAATGGGATCCCTGAATTGAAAGAAAACATTTAGTAGAACTGTGCACATCTCTAATGAATTGTTTTGCTTTGATGAAGGCTTGAGAACAGCCATTTTTCCAAACTATTGTGTGAAGCCATGTGCCCTCTTGGGTGTAAGAGAGCAACAATGTGAAGAAACCATTCCTTTTTCCTTCATTTTGAGTAAACTCAGTTTTGGTGAGCACTGCTGGAGAACAATGAGGAGAGTTGTGAAGAAACATTACCCACTAAGTTTTCTAAGCACTTCTTGCCGAAGTGCAAACACAACACCTACATGTAAGTCTCTTCTGGCTTTTGTAAGTGACAGGTATGAGTCACAAACTTCAAGGAGATGTGACATGTTCTATCAAGGCAAAGTGTGCTGTTCAATACTGCTCTGATATAATATTGTTCATTGAAGCAAAATTCTAAGTTACCTGGCATCATTGAAGCAAATCTAAGTTATCTGGCACCATTTAGAATTTGTTTTCACTGTGGTCACTGCAAGTAGAGCAAGAACTGGATTTCTTCTCCTAGGAGGATTTTTTTTGCCTATGACATCATAATGTAAGCTGGGCCCTATATATGATTGAAAGTAATGCTGTAATACACATCTTGTCATATTTCCTTCTTTGTGCCTATCTCTAACACATTCCAAACTCATAGATGAATTATAAGTGTTCTAAAAAAAATCCTTACATAATTTATTTTTCCACTCATTTACAATCCAAGACCAATAAAGTGCAAGTGCAAAACATATAGTACAGAAAAAAAGCAAACCAAACTTGAAAAAATATTCCAAAAAATATAATTGCTAGAAACTTTGCAATTTTCACAGTGGTTGTTCAAGATGGTAAAATCCTGATCAGAAGAATGACTAAAATAACATGGTTTTCATCATTGGGCTTGGGGACTCAGATATGTGTCAAAGCCTGTGCTATGGTTATCTTGATTTGTTGATAGTGGTTCTGCTTTGTATTTCATTTTTAACCTTGGCTGCTGATTATGTGCATGATGTTTTTATAATGGTTTTAAATGTTGTTAATTGTTCAGGGGCTAATCTAGAGGCCCACCAATAAGACTTTATTTTCAATAATTTTGGCAGTCTTATATTTACCTGGGGCTTTGAAACTTTTCAATTGAGAAATTATTATTTTATTTCTGATTATGAATTGCTGTCCTAAATCTTTGTACAGCCCATTACAGTTAATTTGGTTTTGTTAAAATTAAGATCAGGAGTTTTCTGTAGTGACTGTTCAAAGTATTTGGTTGCAATGTCCCAAGATCATGTGATCACCATTTGGGATCTTCCCACCCAGCTTCTGGCAAGCAAGGTCAATGAAGGAAGCTGGACTTACTTAATGACCACATGTTCAGTTAACAACTGTACTATTCACTTAACACCCATGACAAAAAAGGTAGTAAAAATTAGGTGCAACTCACTTAACAACCACCTTGCTTTGGGTCTTCAAACAGTTGCCTTATTCCAAATCTTAGGCTACTTCCTTTTAATATCACAACTCAGTTTATAGCATTTTTGTTTTGAAATGAAGACAAGTTTCCTCACATATTTTTTTGCTGGGTGATTTATTTAAATTTAATTAAAAATTGTAATCATGTGGAAAGAAATAGACAACATTTCCCAAATATCCAAACTTTGTTTCCCAACTCTGGGTCAGAATACTGGTTCAGAACTGAAGTATGAACAGATGTGTGTGATTTCATATAGAATTACTGAAAGACAATTTACTAAAGAATAGGACACAAGGAAAATCTGTTTTGAAAGGTAACCACCCCAAGGCAATGAACCTTTCCTTTACCTGTTGTTAATAGCGAAATTGTTAATAGCAAAATAATTATGATCTGTTATTTAAATCACATCCAACTAAAGGCCCTGTCCCACTGCACTTACGGATGCAAAGAGGATGTAAAACGTTAAAAAAAGCTTGCCATCTGTTGGNACTGGGATTTCATCTGCGCAAGAAGTTTTGAGCTGCACAAAACTTTGTGAATGGATGAACTTTCTGCCGTGTATGATGTAAATCCGCAACATACAAGCAACAAACGTTCTATGTCCGTTTATCATCCATGAAACCTCCATGTATCCTCTCTGCATCCTCTGGGCATCCTTGCAACTCACATCCGCTGCAGCTGAAAATGGAAAGAGGGAGGAAAGAAAAGGTACATGGAATGTCTACACAGCGTTAGTAGCATGGAAATAGAAAGGATGTGCAGTGAACAGTTTGCATCCGATATACATCCGCTAGGCTTCCTATGAATATCCATTTAACATCCCTGCTACATACTACCCACGTCCATTCTTTTCCTTTCTTTTCCTTAACATATGTATCATTCAGAGAAAGAAATTAATGGAATGTGTCCAAATATAGCATTACTTACATAAGAATTATGAAAAAGATTACCAGAAGAATGTGTTTTTATAACGATAAAGCTTAAAATATCTAACAGATTTTTGCTGAATATAAATGTCTACTCTTTGCATTACTAATTACCAAAATAATTTCCTTTTTCAGATTAAAACACTATTAATCTATGATGTAACAAATCAAAAGTAATTATGTCACTTGGAAATCTATGTAGGAAAAAAAAATTGCATCACTCAAATTAGACTCATTATACCTGAAATAGTAGACTCCAAGCTTAGCACCTTCTTTCTATTTCTCCATTATGGAGCAATTATCAAGGGGTCTTCTGAGTAATGTCAGCGGGACAAAGATCCATGAAGTTATATCTGGGAACAACTAAAATCAAGCCAAGTTTGGCTCAGATTCATCTAAACTTCCTACAGCTGGAACTATGTTATAGGAAAGAGAAATGGTAATAAACTGGCGATGTTGAAATGAAGAGTCCTTGGAGTCCTCAATGGTTTCATGATGAGAAACTTCTCTCTAGCCAGTGAAAGTTATCTTCATTAAGATCTGTCATCATTTTCTTTTTTTATATCTTCATTTTGTCAAAGAAGAACATTACAATTACATCCATAAGAAATACTGCTGTTTCAGTGAAACCTATAAAAATATCTAAAAATCTAAATGATTTTAAAATACTAAAATCTCTATATAAATGTTCTTAATGTTAAGACTACAAACTAAGTGGGTGGAAATATAAAATATAAGTTAAAATTATGTAATGGAAAAATCTGTCATTTTTTTCCTATTTTTAATCTGTGTGGTTCATCTTCTCCAGAATTTTGTCATCTTGAAAGCTTCTGATATAGTAGTAGTAGTACTTTATTGTCATTGCATCTCATAAAATGAAATTAAATGCCATCTTTAGTGTACATTATACATAAGAAAACTATAAAAAACTCACACACATTCTTCACATTCTATGCAATTGAATTGAAAACCCTTGATATTGCATTAATATTGCACTATACAGTAGAATTCAATATAGTTACCACTCTGGGATAGAAGCTGTTTTTCAACCTATTTGTCCTTGTCTTTATTGTCCTGTACCACCTGCCCGATGGTAATAATTCAAAAAAGGGTGCTCAGCATGAGATGGATCTTTAAGAATGTTTTGAACTTTTTTCAGGCAGTGAGAGCTATAAAGCTCTTCCAAAGAGGGGAGAGGGAAATCAATGATCTTCTGGGCAATGATGTTAACCCTCTGGAGCACTGTCCTATCTGCCACTGTGCAATTGGAAAACCATACACAGGTACATACTATCTGTGGTGTAGTGGTAGAAGGTCACTAGCAGTCTTTCATTCAGACACCTCAGGTAGAATAATCTCTGCTAGGCCCTTTTGACCAGTGCTGTGATGTGAATGCCCCAGGTCAGGTCCTCTTTTATGATAACTCCCTGAAACTTAAAACTGGCCATTTGTTCAACTTGCTCTCCATGGATAACCAAGGACTTCTGTAGTCCACTATAAGCTCCTTGGTCTTATTGGTGTTAAGGATCAAGTTATTGTCTCCACACTATAAGCTCCTTGGTCTTATTGGTGTTAAGGATCAAGTTATTGTCTCTACACTGTGAAAGCCACTGGTCCACCTCATCTTGAAAGGCAGACTCACCCACCCATCCCTCAAAGATGAGTCCCACCACTGTTATATCATCTGCAAATTTAATAATAGTATTATTGTTGTGGTTCATCAGCAGCAGGTGTGGACAGCTGAGGTCTCTGAGATCAAGGACTTGGATGAGGGGCCTGCATTTGATGCAAGGATGGGGCCAGGACTGTCAGAGAATGGGGTGCTGCCTTTGGAGCAAGTGGAATCTGGCAGCAGTGATGCAGAGGACCCCAAGGAGCCTGTGCCCAGTACACGCATGTGCAGGGCTGCTTGAAGGAAAGAGTAGCTGCAGCAGCATGGGAGTAAGGTCATGCAGCAGCATGACTTGGGAGTAAGGCTGCAAGGTGATTGTTGTGTATAGAACTTGGTAGACTCCAAATACCTTAAACTGATTAGCCGAAAAGGCCGTTCTCGGATTGGTTACTTAAGCGCCATTCCGATTGGCCTGCCTGATGGCAGGAAACACTTAAACAACTGTCACTGGCCACAAGCCACGAGCAAGCTGCTATAAGAAGGGCTGCCATGCTTGGGCCAAACGTTCCTTACAAGTCACTTTACTGTTTGAATAAAGTGTTGTTTGTTGGAACCCGGTCTCGCCGCACCTTATTTCCAGATGTAACACTGGCGACCAAAGGTGGGATTGTCCTAGAAGAGCAACACCGAAGCATGCGGCAACCAGAACCGAGCGACAGAGATGGCTGGTAACAATGCGCCGCCCGCACCATTCAACCCAGCCGAGGAAGATTGGGAGATGTACATTGATTCGCTTTCTGATGTTCTTAGAAAGCAACGAGCTACAGGAGATAACTGACCAGAGGAAGAGGGCTTTATTCCTCACACACTATGGGCAGCCAATTTTAAAATGGCCAAGGCGCTAACAAAACCGAGAAATGTAAGCAGATGGCATGGCCTGAACTGAACAGAATTCTTCGAGCCCATTACATGCCTGTGGTCTCCAACCTGATCAAAAGACACGAGTTTTACAAAACAAGACCAACGGGAAGATGAGAGCATCAGAGACTTCGTAGCAGCCCTAGACACATCAGAGGAGCCTACGAGTTCCAGAACATGGACGAGGGTCATGAGGGACTGCGTGGTCCTCGAATTGAAGGATGCTACACTCCAAAGCAAGCTGCTAAACAGATTCGAATATCCAGTGGCGAGGACATTGTAGAAAGCCACCACCGCTAAAGCAGCCAAGAAATCCACAGCCACTATGCGCCAGATGAATTCAATTCCAGATCCGCCGAATCAAACCCAGAGAAAAGAGGGCGGAAGAAAGCAAGAAACAGCCACAGCGACTGGCCACCATGAAAACTCGACTTCCCGAGGTGACACTGATGACAAACAATGAAGATATAAATAGGCTTTCAGTCGGAAAGAAAATGGGCGGGAAAAAAGAAGAAGCAGGCAAGAATTCCAGTGTGCTGGATGTGGAGGAAATCACCCATGCTCAGAATGCAGGTTCCCAGATGCCATTTGCAGAGCTTGTGAAAAACGGGGGCACATCACAAGGGTCTGCCGAAACAAAAAGAGCTATAGTCCAAAAAGACGCAGCAGCACCCCCCCCCCCTAGAAACAAAGAGAGACAAGCCAGAAGCAGATGGAACCAAGAGAGCAGGAACCTGAGAAACGAGCAACGAAAAAGAAACACACCAAACAATAACCATCGGAAATGCCAGGGCAGCAAATGCAAAAAAGGTCCGGATAAATGTAAATCGAAGGAAAGCCCTGTGAGATGGAAGTAGACTCCGGATCATACTTGTCAATGGTTATCTTGGAACACTGTCAGAAGCCTGATACCAGACATCAAGCAAGAGAGAACTGGGAATAACAAAAATTGATATGAAAGGACTATCAGGGAAACCGAATCCTGGTCGTGGGCCTTGGACATCTCCTAGTAAGAATTTAAAAACCATGCTGAAATACTGCCTCTAACAATCATTGACCGTGATTGCCCTAGCCTGCTGGGAATCGAATGGTTCGCACCCCTGGGAATCGAGTGACTGGGATCAACAGCATCGTTGCGGCCAACTGGGAAGAGAGCCTGCTGCAAGAGTTCCGGATGTATTTGACGGGACCCTAGGCAAGTACAAGGGAACCTCAATATCATTCAGCCTAGACTCAAAGATAGCTCCCATCAGGCTCAAAGCCAGACAGTTTCCCTTTGCCTTAAAGCCAAAAATAGACGAACAGCTTAACAAACTTATCGCACAAGGGGTGTTCGAGTCAATCGACCATGCCAGGTGGGAAACACCCATCGCGACTCCTGTCAAACCAGATGGGTCAGTTGCGCCATCGGTGGAGACTATAAGACAACCCTAAATCATGTGCTCCAACAAAGTGCTAAACCCAGTACCCGGTAGATATAAGTATAAACACTTATTGCACTCACTAGGGGGAGGAAAATTTTTTTGCAAAACTTGATCTCGCACAAGGTATCAACAGCTACAAGTTGACCCCGAAACCGCAGAGGCACAGACTATAGTCACGCACAGAAGGGGCATTTTCAATAGTTGCCACCAAGTTCAATTTGGCGTTAGCATTGCCCCGGGCATTTTTCCAAAGCCTCAAGGAGCACCCTTCTAAACCGGAATCAAGGAAGTAATCTCCTATTTTGATGATGTATTAGCATCAGCAAAAAATGCAAACCAATTAGAAACACAGACTAAAATAGGTTTTGTGAAGATTCAGAGAAGCGGGGCTTCTTTAAAGTCAAGAGAGAAAAATGTAAACTAGCCACCGACCCAGGTCGAATTTTAGGCTACCTGATTAGATGAACAAGGGATACACCCCACTGAAAAGAAAATAAAGGCGATAAAAGATGCACCCACCAGACCTAAAACAAAACTGGATTTACAAGCTTTCTTAGGTCTCATTAACTTACAAATTGTTTAATGTAAGTTATTGTTAACTTAATGTTACAATACATATAATATTGTTGATGACAATACAATGTTCTTCTTGACCCCAAAAGCGACCATTAGCAGAACCTTTACATTGATTGTTTAGATTAAAAAACTTTATGGAAATGGGGCCACCAGGAACAAGCAGCATTCCAAAACATCAAGGACTTATTAACTTCTAACACCGTTTTGTTACTGTACAGCAACACCCTGCCTTTGACGGTCACCCGTGATGCCTCGCCTTTGGAATCAGTGCCCATCCTGAGTGTCAGATGGTGCTCCATTCCAAATCCAAGAAAAAATACTTAGGCTCTTTAATTTAGAGAAAAACTTATCTTTTACTGACAGTGAAGTGGTAGCAACCAAAGAATTCTGATCTGAGAAATTAGGTGCGTAAATCACATATACAAAGTGATGGAAGTGTTTCCCACCCCCAATAGTTCAGATGAACTTCCAATTAGAAATTGTGAATATGATCATGTGGGCATTCTTCAGGTGGATGATGAGGCCTCTGTCCGTTGACGTGGCATACTTTTGAATAATGGGTTGCAGTTTGCAGAGAAAAAAAAACTAAGCGAGAAAATAGAAACCTAACCTGAAGTATGCTCCCCCCTTCATTTACACAACAGAAAATGTAACACCTCCAGCTCACTTCCCAGACTCATCCCACCCTCTCCCTCCCCCCGTTTCTTATGACAGCTGAAAGATGCAAAGTTGTATGTAGAGATCTTTGAAGGCTGACATTCGGCCCTCCTAGAAAAAGGAAACCATCAGTTCCTAAAAGAGAGAGAGGAAGAAAACATAAAAGACCATAATTAATCATTAAGACAATTACAAAGGATACACTCCTAGGCTTATCAGGATACTTGAAACGAAATGCTTTGATCAATTTAGGGGCTTCACATAGGTTTCGCTTAACCCATTCGGCTTGTTGAAGAGGAAAATTTCCAGGCTACAAGATACTGGAGCCCCGACCCCCTCCTTTTCAATTGTCCAAGAATTCTTTCACTTCAAAATGTTGTTCACCTTCAATCAGTTATTGGTATGGAAGGTGTCAGCCTGATGGGCTTAAATCAGAAGTATGTTCAGGTTTTAACAAACTAACATGGAAAACCGGGTTGTAATTCGTTGAAGAGTTTTTCGGGTAAGTTTCAGCTGGACTGTTACAGGATTTATAATCTGTTCAATCGTGAAAGGAACAACATATATTAGACCAATCGCTTCTTGACTTTTGAGTGGTTTGCAGGTATCTGGTGACCAAGGGGAAAACTTTGTCAGCCTACTTTATATAATTTGCTGTGGAGATTTTTCTTGTCTGCAAATTTCTTATGAGGTTGATGGGCCCTCATCTAATGCGTTACTATGTTCCTGTGCCAGGTTAAGTTGGAGTTGAGTTTCCATTTCATCCAACGAATGGATGTTAGGCCTTTCACGAGGAAGTTCAGGTATGGGTACAAAATCTTGTCCTGAAGCTTACTTTTAAATGGAGTGAATCCAGTACTACTATGTATGGAGTTGTTATATGCCACTCAGCAAATGGTGGTTAAGTTGGACCAGTTATCTTGTTTGAGAATTATATAACATCTAAGATACTGTTTCTAGACACTGTGTTAGTTTCTCTCACAGCCCCCATATGGTTTGGGGGTGGTGGGCGGAGCTTAAGCCCTGGGCAAGAGCCTATCAACTTCAGGAACTCTTTCCAAAAATTTGAGGTAAATCTTGGACCCCCCTTCATTGTCAGAGATTATGCATTCCAGAACGCTATGTAACCTATAGATATGCTGAAATAAAAGTTTAGCCAGAATCTTTAGCAGATAATGGAATTTTGGAACAAGGGGTGCAAATCGTACCTGTTTGGAAATACAAATCAGTTACCACGCCTCAAATAACCCATGTTTCCACTGGCTTGTCTGGGTAATTCTACTATTAAAGTCCATAGAAGATTTCCTTCCAGGGGGGTCTGTTAGGGTTCTCGCTACATTTTGTAACAACCCTGCGGTCTTACGCAGGAGCGTCTCTTTCAAAACCACAACAAATCTGGACAACTAGTCATTACGCGATGTTCAATGTCCTTCTTCAAAGTAGGGCCTACCAGAGAATTGGGCCGCTTAACACACAGGATAATAAGCTTTTCACAAATCATCCACAGTGACCAGCCGCTGCTTTAGAATTCATTCGAGCTTTGTATTGTCGATTGTTGCGATCCCCCTTCCAGCACCGTGTGGCACACCAACTCTGGCTCCCCACCTCAAGCCCAAAACCATCGTCTAAACTGTTATAGTCGATTTGAATGAGCCAGGAAACCAATCATCCAGTGTTTAAAGCTTCTTTGTTCTTCGGTTAGGTCAATCCGAAGTAAATCCAACTTCCTTGTTCTCTTTGCTTCTGCGTGATCATTTGGGGCGGCTAGATGTTTACGGTCGAAAAAACAATTGGACTTATCAACCTGCCTGGCAGATTACTATATTACTTGGCGTAGTTCTAACGGAATGGAGGACATTCCCGCCATTGAAGTTATTTCCCCCTGGAAGTGTACTTCAGTGAGAAAATTGACACCACTTTGAAATCTAACTGGGGCCCAGTGCAACTTGTTTAGGGGACCAATTTCCGAAGCGCGTTATTTCAGGCTCCCCAACATTTTTTATGATCAGTCGCATACCTTCAAATGGCGATGTTATGCTCCTTCCCAGGAAATGTCTTCAGTCAGTAAGGGTCCCAAACAAACTGGCAAAAGCTTTCTTTTTCCCATGACAGGACCCAACTTCTACTCATTTCATGTACTTTACAGGAGTATATACGCACAAGGCGTAAAGGACCTTTTCTCGTATTGATTTACTGGAAGCAGTAACACCGCACAACCAATGGGCCACATCACTTCGCATCAGCTCTGGCATCACCGAAAGGTGAGCCGTCCCATCAGTCCAAGGTGTCTTGCTACTGTGTTCTGCAGGCAAAACAAGGGTCTTTTGCTTTTCAAAAGCTGCTTTTATGTTCGCAACTCCATGGACTAGCTGCCAACGCAGCTTTGTATCAAGCCCTTGGCTTCACCTCCCCTTTGTTTTTAAGAGATATTTGTGATGGGGCATTGCTATCATTAGCAAAGTCGGGGATTAATATTGTCAGTAAAATTTGCAAATCCCAAGAAAGCTGCTTTGTAATTTAGTTCTGGGTACTGTGGTGGAAGCCCATGCCAATTAACAGCACGCCACTTTTCTCTGGATATCCATTTCTATGCCCTTCAGATGAAGTGCGATAGTAGTCCCAAATACGTTTCAGTTTTCTCTTGATGGAATGCCACACTTCGATAGTTTAGGCAGTAAACATGAGTTGGCAGCACAGTTTCTGTTTAAAAACCTGACCGCGGCAGTTTCACATGGTTATTCCAGAGCAAGTTTCGTGTTAGATAAGGATGTCATTCAAGATTAAACCAACACACTCCCCTGAGTAAAAATTGGTTCATTTGTAACACACCGATTGATCATTCTGCAGATGAATACAGTGGGCTGGGGGCCCTTTTGTAAACCATAAACGAGAAGACTTTGAATTGGAAACCAACCCATTGGGCAGGTTAGTTAAAAGGGTTTTCCATCATCCCCGTTCCTTAATTCGAAATCTGGATATTAGTCTGGCTTCTCCCAAATCCAAACTTAATGAAAATGTTCCCCTTGGGCTAAAGGGTGGGCCAACATTGTCCTCTCCATCAAAGCAAGGCGGGTACACCGTTTCCATGGGAACTTGGCAATTCAAATTTACTGTAAGTTCCACCTTCCAAGCATTTGGAGCCATCTTTCTTTTCAATAGGAACAAACGGGGCTGGCTCTAGCCCGGGGCCTAGCAGTGTTGGATGAAAACCATATTCCAGATTTTTATCTTATAAACAGTCTTAAGCTTCCCTCTAATTTCCATGGTTGGTCATTAGAGTTACAGACTTCGGTTTTGGGAGCTTCACCCTAGGCAAAATTTCAATTAGCCACATTTCTGTATGAGCGGTTGAGGTGCGGACTCATCTGAGGCTTTTCAATCGCGCACTTGTCTTTAAATTTCCCCGAAATACTCTCTTTGGAATTTGATTCTCCCACCCTTTCTACTATCTGAGTCTCAGAAATACGGGTTACCTGTTGGGAAGCTATCTCATGGTAATCTGAAAGCTTCGGACTGAGATCTCCCCTTTTTTCCCAGTCGACTGCTGGCTGCGTATCTGCCGGCACAACAACCATTTCTCCAATTAATTAGGAGGGTTCCATTTCCGAGAGCCAGGCAATCCCAAGGTAATATACAATGGATGTTCCATCCCCAAGGAACCACAATAAGTTGCAGAAGTTATTTCATTTCATGCTC
>BHFT01048183.1:0-14831 GCA_004320025.1 Laticauda laticaudata | reverse complement strand
TCTTGTAATACTCTCACCTGATTGGCTAAGATGGACTACACTGTGATTGGACGGAAGAACGACGGTGATTGGTCAGTCAAGAATCTGCCATGATTGGCCGAGCAGATCGCGGGAGATTCAGAAGGCTGTCATTGGGTAAGAGCTGCCGGCAAGCTCCATAAGAAGAGCTGCCGTGGCTCGCAGGTCCAGCACAGATCTATACCTTTTAATAAAGAGCTGAAGTTACACTGGTTTCGAGTCTCCTCTACACAGGCCTTAATGGCCCACCCATTAACAAAGGTGAGGGTGAGCTTCTACTTCTGAGGTGAGTTTTGCCTCAGAGTTTCTACTCTTTTTAGGGAAAATATTCTGCCTTTTTAATATTTCCTAGGATATTTCAATTTTCTAGGAGAGAGGTGGGTGCTAACTTCCTACAGTATGACTAATACACCATGGCACACAGAACACTGTTACCTTCCCATTGAAGGTATTCCCACCTATTTATCTACTTGCATGCTTTTGAACTGCTGTGTGGGCAGGAGCTGGGGCAAATAACGGAAGCTCACCCTTTTGTGCAGCATTTGGGTCTCAAGCTCAGCATCTTTAATCACTGAGCAATTGTGCCTCCATATAGGAAGTTGAACCTTGAGAAATGACAACAGGGAGGGCATGACAACATATTCAAATGACTGAAAAATGTTACAAAAACATAAGGTCAACTCCTGTTCTCTTTGATCTCAGCTCAGGATACAGATTTACACGAAAAAGGTTCTGATGGAATGTAATCCTAATAGAATGTTTCAACAGTGAAACCAAGTATCCAGGAGGTGATGGGGTACCCTTCACTCAGTGTGTCAAACACAGGTTAGGACACCATTACTCAGGGAAGTTTTAGTGCGGATTCTCACATTGAGGAGATGGTTGGAATTGATTATTAAATTTCTCCTTCTCATCCATGTGATTCCAATGAAACACAATTGATACTCTGCCTCCCTCATGGCCTACTTAACAAATCTTAAAGTGCCTAATCATGGAAAGATTTTACTTTGGCACAATGTCATGACCTCCCCTCAGTGGCTCTTGAAGGCTGATCTAGCAGGATTATCTACAGTGGTGGGATTCAAATTTTTTTACTACCGGTTCTGTGGGCATGGCTTGATGGGCATGGCAGTGGAAGGATACTGTAAAATCTCCAGTCAGAGGTGGTATTTGCTGGTTCTCTGAACGACTCAAAATTTCTGCTACTAGTTCTCCAGAACTGGTCAGAACCTGCTAAATACCACCACTGATTATTTAGCAGAGAGAGATGGTCCCTGCATCTCTGTACATATAGAAACAATGGAACATATGCTTCTCCAATGTCTGTACTATCAAGTCACTCGTATTAGTCTCACTTCACTATTATTGCATAAATACCAGGGCACATAAGACATTTCTCCACTTCTCAGATACCAACTCTGCTGTAACATACAGTGTTACCCTGCTTCTGTACAGCAGCACTTAAAATATGTCAGATGTGCCACACCTGTGCCACAAATTAGTTTTCACTTAAACTGTTATTACAGGGTATTTTGTTTATATGTATTGCATTGTTTTACCCCCTCCTTTTAGATTTTTTTTAAATTAATATCTTTTAGCTTTTTATGTCATTTTATTTTTGTATCTTGTATGTTTATGCTTTTAAATTTATTGTATCACATTCTGTTTATTCTGGCCTTTGATTGTAACAAAGATTAATTTGATTTGACTAATGAAATGCTAACAAGTTAAAGAACAGGCCATGCATTTCCTCAAATAATAATGGAGTTCTATTACTACAGATGGCATGCAACACAAAACACTTAAAATACAAAAATTTAAAATCTTGTGCTTTATTTGCAATAGCTATTGTAGAAAAAGATGCACAAATTCAGATAGGCAAATGGAAATGCACATCTTGATTAAATGGGTGCAGTCTCCTAATATTATAGATTTTATTTATCAATTCAAAATTAGTCTTACTAAGTCAGGGAGGTTTAGATAAATGTAAGATGTGGCCTAATTATGCTTATCCAATGGAAAAGAATTATGTTGTAATTATGTGTATAAATATTAGCCAGTGTGAAGGTTCAATAATGGCAGTATGTGTGTGCCACAAGCAGTAATCTGATAATCTATCCTTCAGACTGGATGAATGGGTTAAAGAAAGAGGAATTTTAGTTTGGTTTCAGTGTGTTCCTTTGTGCTTAACAATCGGAGGAAGCTCTGCCTTGCTTAAGGAATTTCCCACGCCTCAAATTCAAACAAGACATTACAAAACTGCTCTGTTAAACCCATATTAGATATGTTTACAAAAGGACTAAACAACTAAACATTGTAAAGCAATTATCTGGAGATATCATGGCTTATTTGAAAGTGAGTATTATTATGCAGAATGAAAAGCAGCCAAAACAATAAGTTAAACTGTGGAATGGTTATCTTGATATCCCATCACATGCCCTTGCTCCAATTTCTTTAGATGAAACATTGAGAAAAATTAAAGACACATCCATAATTATATCTTTAAAGTCTTCATTAGAGAAGATCTGATGCTATTTCACCCAAATAGCTATTTCACCCAAAATATTTTATCATTGGTTTTTCTTTCCATCAGATACTGTACCCAAAACACATACAAATTTTGACTCGATCTTTGTGTTAGATTAGATGTTTCTGGAATGCAGAGAAAGTGCTAAAGGGTGACAGTGTCATTCACAGTACGCCTGTTGTAATTTCTAGTTCTTCAACATGTATTGAACATGCTATGGCTTAAGACCACAGCAGAACCCTACCCCCGCAAAGAAACTGCTATGGTGTCCTCAAAGCTTACTTAAGAAAGACATGCTTTTTAAAAAGTATTGTATTCCTTTCATTCTATGGCAGTCTGTCTTTTCTTGAAATTGTCTTTCTGAGCATCTTGTTTTCAGGCACAGACAAGTTGGAAGATTGTGCCCTGATTTAGTAAAATGTAATCGTATATCTGGCATATATCGATATGTT
The DNA here is from genome assembly GCA_004320025.1 of Laticauda laticaudata. Lineage (NCBI taxonomy): Eukaryota > Metazoa > Chordata > Lepidosauria > Squamata > Elapidae > Laticauda > Laticauda laticaudata. The sequence continues at coordinate 11,834 of BHFT01048183.1, read as the reverse complement.
ACTTCAACCTGTCTTGTTCCTTTCTTTTTTAACTTTTTTATAATATTGGCTGATAAACCAGAAGTGAGTTGGAGAAAAATTCCACACATACTTATGATACAAATGGATGACAAAAAGCTCTCAATTTTATTATCTTGTTGATCTGCTTCCACTTATATGTTTTTCAGGCACACTACAACTATCCAACTCTAAATAAAGGGATAATTTCCTTTATGGCTATCAGTAAAAGGAAGGTTATATGCATCTTATAATATCTGGGGCTTGCCAACACCATCAAGGAATGAAAGGACAAAATGTGTTCCAGAGAAGGTGACATAACATGCAATCTTGGATGCAACATATAAAACCACAAATCAAAACTCTTTGATCACTAAGATCATTCACGTGGAGCCACAAGTTCATGGTCTGTCTGCTTTCTCTGCATTCTTTATTTTGGTTGTCCCTGTTCTGATAAGTTTGTATTCTTTATTTATTGACAGACTGGTAGGTCAATTCCTGTCACAACCAGTTGAGCAACACTCTTGTTGATTTGAAAAAAGAGCAGATCCTGTACTTGCAAGAAAAATGCTTGATAGAAAAAAAAAATCTAACACTAATTGCTAACAACAAAAATGTAATGCAATATAAACAGTCCAGAACAGCAGTCAGAATACAATAAATAAGAAATGAATATTTTGTCTACTTCAAAAACAAACAAATCCAAGAACAGCTGCTCTAACTTGTTATAAAGTACAGTTAATATTGTGAAATCTGTGGCATCCAAATTATAACAAAATGTCCATTGGCTGAAGAGATGGAGCTGAATAGTCACAAAAACAAAAGTGTGATTTCTAACAGTTCAATGAAAGATTAGATGTATATAAAATTACATGCTTAATTTCAGATGCATAGAGGGATGGGAGTTGTTTTTTCTTAGAGGTTATTTTTTTTAAGTAATCAGATTGGTACAAGGGGGGAGAAAAACATAGAGCCTCAGTGGAGTCATAAACTACAGTAAGGCATCATTGCTTAAGCATGGTTAACCCACAAATGGCTGTGTTCAAATAGAATGTTTACCTTAAAGGATGCTCAATCATGCTCAATCAGGTGTGAATCCAAATCTTCTCTGGTCACAGTTGTGTTGCCCTCTGGAAAAAAAATCTATCAAAATCTCTGTTTGCAATATAGGGAATTGATATTTAAAAGAAAAAAAATCAGTGATGTTCTCAAGTCATTTGTGCAATCATCATTGCTGAAATACGGGGAGGAAACATATTATTTATACCAGTCATGTTTCAGCCACATTCCAGGTATGCACTCAATCTGAGATCAAAATCATTGTTAATTTTTACTGAGTTCTCTTTCTGTAGAAGGTGAGTCAGTCTACTTCCTCATGGTTCTTAGATTTAGATAAGAGTAGAACTTATTTTATTCTTCATTTATTATTTTTATAAATAACTCAAATATACTGAATACCCCTTCCCCTTCCTATTTTTCCTGAGAGAGTTTTGTGAAGTGACTTTTGTGAGGTGATTTTGGCTGAGAGAGTGATTGGCTCAAAGTCACCCAGCCAGTTTTCATGCCTAAATGTGTATGTGGGGGGAGGGAGATACACAAACATAATCTCCTTGTTTTTCGCCTGGTGCCTTCATTGCTATACCAAATTGGCTCTCAAACTTTCTTCTCACCACTTAGCATGTGTTTTTATCACATTAGCAGCATTTCTCAGTATAGTGTAAAATGAATACCGATGCACCCATATCAATGGTTGGTCCCTGCAAAATTTGGATATTAAATAAAGAAATAGTAAATTGTATGACTTTGGGCTATATGTCCACAGGAATTTGGAGTTCTATGAAATCTATGAAATAAAAAACTTGAGGCAAGAATTAAAAATAATGCAAGAATTTGGACAAAAATGTCAGACATAGTGGCCAGTACCTGCAGATCCCTCTGATAATGTCTGCTCTTATCTTTTTCCATCTCCATCCCTAATAATGCTGCAGTATTTATGAGAAGCATCCAGTGTCTTGTGTCCAACACATGTGCTGAGTTAAGGCCTGGTCCCACTGGCCGACGGACGCAAAACGTATGCATAAAGGACACAGCAGANAGAATTTCGAAGCAGATGCATAGCGGATGAAGCGGATGCAAAGCCCAGAGGATGCAGAGAGGATACAGTGGACATTTAACGGATGATAAACGGACATAGAATGTTTGTTGCTCGTATGTCATGGATTTACATCGTACATGGTGGAAAGTTCATCCGTTCACAAAGTTTTGTGCATCTCAAAACTTCTTGCGTGGATGAAATCGCAATGGATGGATGCTGGAGGGATAGAGCATATGAAACACGTATGCAATGAGAACACAATGCATGCATAGCGTTTTCCAACGGATGGCAAGATTTTTTTAACGTTTTACATTCTCTTTGCATCTGTAAGTGTAGTGGGACAGGGCCTTTACTGCGGTAAGAAACATGTCCTATTTCAGGCCAAGCAGTTTGAGCAACACCTTTTTTAATTGGTTGAAAAGCACCCCAAATTGAGTGGGTGGGATCGAGGTTAAATCAGAGAGCCCCCAACCCCAAAGCAGAAATTATGACTCTCTTCCACAACCCATTCACTATGTTACTTAGATATCACCAAAACTGACTGCATCCCATCCCATTACTCGGTAACTAAATTACTAGGTCAGCTAAAACCAGAACTGGCTCAATTTGAGGTCAAATGATGGTTTATGTCTGTTACATGCCTACCACCTACTGGTGAAAATTGGTTAATTCATTTTAGTAAATAATTTGATATGAAGCTTGTCAATATCTGGCCTGAAAAAAAAAAAGATTGAGGCAGCCATGATATGGCAGCAGAATTTTTAAAGTGAAGCACAGCAGCAGCTCTGTGGCTTTTTATTCATCTAATGCAAACATCTCCAAACTTGGCAACTTTAAGCTATGCTGGCTGAGGAATTATGGGAGTTGAAGTCCACAAGTCTTAAACAGTAGTGGGATTCCATTTTTTTTTACTCCCGGTTTTGTGGGCGTGGTTTGGTGGGCATGGCAGGGGAAGGATACTGTAAAATTTCTAGTCAGAGGTGGAATTTGACGGTTCTCTGAACCAGTGGTCGCCAACCAGTGGGCTGGGGAGCACTGGTGGTCCGCAAGAAAATTTTGGTGGTCAGCAGAAAAATGTCACCCCAAAGCCCCCCTCCAAGCAAGTTTTGGTTTCTTGATGGGCCTGCTGGTGGTGTTTGTTGTTGGTTTGTTTGTTGTTGTGTTATTAGCAGGTTTTCTCCTCCCCTTTGATTTATGTTTGGTTGATTACCCCCCCCCCCCGGTTCTGTTATAGTCTTTTTGGTGTGGTCTTTGTGTGTGTCGTGCTTGTTTTTGTGTTCCTGGTGTTGTCGTGTGTTTTTTCTTTCCTGGACCTTAGTTGGTCTATATGTCTCTTCCAGCTCCTCGTCTGTCCTCCATTTCTACCTTAACAGTATCGACCGGGTCACCCGTTATATGGGTTATTCTGAACCAATCACACGAAGCAAATATTTGCAGTTCCAATCAGAAAAAGGGGTATTCAAGTATGTTAAATATAGAACAGCTTGCATTCAAACAACACAAGGTAGTGAGGGGCGGGGAAACGGGCGAGGGCTGAGGGGAGCATTGCCCATTCCACCCCACAATGCCTGGCCTCGCACTGGGCTGCTTCCTTTTCTGCTTCTTTCTATCTTCTTTCTTCTTCTGCTTTTGGCTGCATGCAAGAAAGCAGCAAAAGTCTTTCTTTCCCTCTCCCCAAACTCCCCCAACTCCAAAATGAGTCTTTGGGACCCTGAAAGACATCCTTGCTCCAAGAGGCTGTAGCTGGCATGACAAAGTCTCACAAAGACTCATTTCGGCAGAGTTTGGGGAGAGAAAGAAAGACTTCGACTTCTGCTGCTTTTGCTGCTTTCCTTGCATGAAGCCAAAAGTCTCTCTCTCTCTCTCTCCCCCTGAGAACAGAGCTGGAGATGTTATCTTGCAATGCCAAATAAAAAATGATTGATTGGTAGGAAAACAGGGTGGGGAATTTTCCTGCAGACTTTTTTGGGGATTTTCCCAGGGTCTCTGCTGCTTTCTGCAGAGACCGTGGGAAAACATCAGCAAGTCACCGTCAGTCCAAATTCATATTAGTGGTCCATGGGATTTAAAATTATGAGTTTGGTGGTCTCTAAGATCCAAAAGGTTGGCGACCCCTGCTCTGAATTACTCAAAATTTCTGCTACCATTTCTCCAGAACTGGTCGGAACCTGCTGAATATCACCTCTGGCCCTAAAGTTGCCAGATTTTGAGACCTCTGATCTAATCATTTATTTTACCTTGAAAGCTGTGTTCGCTCCGCCTCCTTATACTCCTTTTGAACCAGATTCTTTTCAAAGGAACTTCAAAATTAAGAAATGCACATACATCCTTGCTACCCACTCCATTATGTACTTAGGTAAGAAGAGATTGTGCAACCTTTGGACTCAAATGGCTTCTGCATTCTCAGCCATCCTCTCCTGGTGGGAGTCAGTATTAGATTGTGCTTTGTTCATGGAGAACTGCAATTAAAGATTGTTGTGGGAAAGGGGGGGATTAAATTAATTATTTATGCTTATATTTTTAAAAAACACACTTCTCTTTTGAAATGCTGCCATTGCTTAATAGTGCAGTTCTCTCCTCAGAGCAATGCTTGTTAAGCCCCTGTCCCATTGCACCAACGGATGCAAAGAGGATGTAAAACGGACAAAAAAGCTTGCCATCCGCTGGAAAATGCGATGCATCTGTTGTGTACTCATTGCATACGTGTTTCATACGCTCTATCCATCGAGCATCCATCCACTGAGATAGACTTTTCATCCGTGCAAACAAGTTTTGAGCTGCACAGAAACTTTGTTGAACGGATGAATACTTTTCCCGCCGGTACAACTGTACATCCGCGACATATAGCGAGCAACAAACGTTCTATGGTCGCTTATCATCCGTTAATGGTCCGGCTGTATCCTCTCAGCATCCTCTGGCCTCCTCACGCAACTCACATTCCCGCTCACAGCTTGAAACAAGACGAAAGAGGGAGGAATGAAAGGTTACACGGAACGTGCCACATCGCGTTAGTAGCATTGGAAATAGAAGTGATGGTCAAGCAGATGCATCTCCGTATTATAAAGCAGTTACAAAATGGACACAGAACGTTTGTATGATGGGATGTATTCTTTGCGATATTTAGGATGTCTGCGAGGTAGGCCTAAGTATGTGGAAGGACACCCTAGCGGACAATCGATATTTCCTATAAAAAGGGGGAGGAAAATACTGAATCTCAGTATGAGTCCAGCACCGTGGCTGTACCAGACCTTCTTCACCCTTGCTCTCCTCTTCCATATCATCCACTTGTTCTCCACCACTGGGATCATCAACACAATCCTTATGGTAGCTGCTATCATCAGCCACCAGAACCCAAGCCCTGTGTCAAGACTTTGTCTTTCACCTTTCTACACAATGCAGAACGAAGAGTTCAAGAGCTGTGTGGATCCGCGGATGGTATCGGAGACCGAGAAGAATGGAGTTTGGATCTGTATGACAAATCTGATGGAGAGCTGAGGAATGAAGACACTCTGCCATTCCAGCCAACTTCATGAGGGTGCCACCAGGCCTATGTTTGCATCGAATATTGTAGACTGCGTCTGAGACCCAGGTTGACCAACGCAGAGCACCAATCCGTCACACCTTGGCACCCTGGACTGAATGTGGCACTGACTTCTGCGGCACCCTGGCCTCTTGGGAAACCTACAGTACAGAAACATGCAGTGTGCCTGCGAGGGTGCCACACAAACAGCATCAGCAAAAGTGTTCAGAGAAGTGGGCAGGCCATCACTCGAAGAATAGTCGGAGGAGCTCCTGCCATTGTCCCACCACTGAAGAAGGGCTGAGGAAAGTTGCAGAACAGTGGTATGCAGAGGTGGAGCTTATCCCGCACACTGTTGGAGCCATAGATGGGAAGCACGTGGGCTGCCAATAGTCCAGCCAACTCAGCGTCCAATTATACAACTACAAGGGCTTCTTCAGTGATCATCCTCTTTGCCATGGTTGATGCTGGACTACCAAGTTCCATGTTATATTAGTTTCGGCAAAGAAACCCCAGATCTGGAAAAAACCCCCTATGATCTTGTGCAAGTCGGTGCATCCAGCCCATCCGTCCGAGAGGGCACTGCGTGTGTATACGCTGGCTATCTATATGCCAGAATACAACACCAGTGACTCAAGGTATGGGCTGGAATACAACTTCAATCATGGTTTTACCAGATTCCAGACCCCCTACCCAACGACACACCAAGCATATGCCCTACTTTCATCATGGGGGGATGGATACCTTCTGTCCCTCAGGAACCTACCTCATGAAGCCCCCATACCAGTTTCAGAACAGGACTTGTGGACTTCAACAAGGAATGCGGGACATGGAGCCTGGTAAATGGAGGCAAGGACAAAACCTGATTTGACACTGTGGATGTACAAGCCCCCAAACCAGAGCTCACGTGAAGGGAAGACAAGCAGCGCAACCTCCTGAAAAGCACGGTACCAAACTCCCCTGCTGGAGCAGTGGAGTGGCAAAAGACAGGATGGTAGATGCTTATATGGATGCTTCCTTGAGCTTGTCTCCATAACACTGATGAGATGTTGCCGTGTATTGTTGAGTGCCTTACAATGGAATAGGGCATTTATAAAGAGCTTTGTCTTATTTTTGAAAATGTGTTGACAATGAATAAATTGTTATTGACAAAAAAGGTCCACATGTGTGCGCCAGCTGGGCGGTGGACCATACAGTCCCACTATGCTTACACGGATGGTTTATCTATCCCACAGCTATCCTTACCTATCCCACCAAACTGAATCCTACCCATCCCACAAGCTATGCAAAGGATTAACCATTTTTTCAAAGTTTTCACTAAACACTTTATTAAGAATAAAATGAACCAAGTGTGTGCGAAGCCAAAGATAACCTTTATAATAACTGTTTTAAGTAAACTGTATGACTTTATTAAAAACAGCCAAAAATGAACCAAGTAAAGCTGTCTTAAGCAAAGGATAAACCGTGAACAGTAACAACTCAGTCTCTGGCCACTATTCTCAGCACTCTGAGGCATGGTCCATGGTCTACAGCTGTACCAAGCACGCCCCCGCCCAAGGAACTGTGGAGGTGGCTGTGGCTGCGAGTGCTGCCGTTCTGCAGGTGCCATTGGGGTGGCTTTGGCCCTGAGAGTACAACAGGGGATGGTGTGTTCAGGAAGCTCTCAGAGAGCTGACTTCAGTTCCGTGAGTGAGAGGCCCTCATCAAAGTACCTGGACTGTCACGGACAAGACTGAAGACAGATAGCTGTTGCGGGCTTGGCTGTGGGGTGAGGAAGGAGGAGTGTAGCGGGGCTGCTGGTCTGCCAGCGCGGGCAAGTGTGGCATCTGTGGCATGCGACCTGAACCTGCCGGCCTGGACTGCCGGAAGGGCTGTTTCTGCTGTGGATAGCTCCTGGTAGTCGTAGCCTTGGTTAGGTAGTGGCTGTTGAAAGCCATGGAAAGGCTGTGACAATACAACCTGGTGGAGGAGCAGACCTGCGACTGGGTCGGAGCAGGTTCAGCTGGGCCGCAGGGTGTTGCGAAGTGCTGTTATCTTTTGCTTCATCACCTGCGTGATGGGCTTGGGTAGGCCCATTGAGATCTGGCTATACATAGGTGATGAAGGGCTTCGGTCGAGATTGTATGTCGCTGGGACCAGCATGAGAGAGAATTTGCTGCTTGGTCTGTGATTGTGTCCCTGATCTCCAACAGGGACCAAGTGTTTGCTCTGGTCCTCCAGGTCTGCCTCTCTGCCTGCATCCTATGGAGCTGGGTGTGGTTGTGGCTGTGGGTGTGGTTGGGCTCGTCCCTGGTGGCTTGCCGCTTCTTGCTTCCATTGGAACAGATCCTCCAAAGTCCTCTTGGCATGTGGGAGTGCAGCTGTCCGGGAGGGTCTCTGCCTTGGGGCCCTCCGAAGACACCTGCCTGGACAGGGCGCTGTCTCCTAGGGCTGGGAGAGGACTGGCTGTCTGTGGGCTGTCTGAGGGAGAGGGTGTCAGAGGGGCTGTTCTCCTGGTGGCGGATCTCACCTCCAGAATCTGCACTTGGCCATGATGTACATCTCCCGCGTCAGTGAGCTTGACAGCGGCCTGCCCAGCATTTCTTCAGAGTTAGCTTGCCTATATCAGCGTGCTGCAGTGCTGCTTTCCCACCATCCCAGGGGACATCCACAGTGTAGCCCAGGCTCTCTGCCTTGTGCTCTCCACACTGCCTGCTTTCTCTTTGCGGGGATGTCACGATAGAGTCTGCTGGCCCTTCTCCAGACCGTACTCTTACTCCCTCAGCCCATTCCAGCACCTCCTCCTCATGGCTCTTCAGACCAACAAGTGTACTGTTTTCCTCTCTCCCTTCTCCTTCCCTGCCTCTTCCCCCTCTGCAGGGCCTTTCAGCAGCAGCGGCCTTCAGGGCTATCACTAAGCAGGGCTTTGAGGGTCTTGGGCTGGTCCACCACAGCAGCACAAGCAGCAGCAGGAGCAAGCACCAGTAGCACCAGCGCAGCAAGCACTGCAGCCAAGGTAGGACCAGCACCAGCCAGCACCAGCAGCACAGCCAGCACAACAAGCACCAGCAGCAGGAGAAGCACCAGCCAGCACAGCAGCTTCAGACTCAGTGACCAGAGGGTGGATAGTGGTTCTGTCCTTCTTGCCAAGGCTGGCAGGAGTAGGCCACAGGCTTTCTTCTTCTTCCCTGCAACTGACGACAAGCCATGGTGTTCATTTTTGAAAATGTCTTGTGGCACGCACATCTTTCTCTGAATGTAGACTGCCTGTGCGAGAGCTGCACCCTTATAATCCACGGAGCTGACACACATTCAATACTCCCCGCATGTGCAGTGAATACTTTGCATCCGATATACATCCGCCTATGCATCCGCTTGCTTCCTATAGGCGTTCCGTGATGCATCCGCGTCATCCGCTATGCATCCGCCCCCTCTCCGCTTTGCGTCCGCTTTCGCAATTCTCCCCCGGAAGCCCTTTGGAGTGTCATCCGCTCCCATCCGCTTCCCATCCACTAGGCTTTCCTCGTGAATATCGCTTACATCCCGCCCTTACATACTACCCCCATTCCGTCCTTTCCGTTTTCTTTCCATTCTGTTTATGCAAATTTGGGCCACTTGGGAGCGGTAACAACGATGGAGGCCACCCCCGAAATTTTGCTCGTCCGCTGTTCCATTTTTGCCATACATTTTTGCATCTGGTTGGCCAGTGACGACCTAGCCTTAGCCAGCGTTGGACAGAGAGAAAAGCGGTATCTGCAGAACATCATATTTCTTTAAATATTTAAAACATTTTAAAAACATTTAAATTTTTGTATTTAATGTTTAGTTAAGAATGTGTTCAGTTTAGATGCCGTTTTAGTTATTTTCAAAACGATATATGTCTGTGTGTGTGCAGTTTTGAAATATTTCAAATGTCACTATTTGTCCCTATAACAGGTTTTAGAAATAAAGTTTTCATATATATAAAGGAGAAGGCCTCTTCCACATGTTTCCGAACTAATAAAGGTCCTGAGTTTTCTATGCCAATTTGGGCCTGCAATACTTTCTGCATGCTGTCCAATCCATCTCACTTTTAGGCCTCTTTTATGAATGCTTTACCCAACTGCGAATTCCATCTATGGTCTGCCTTACGGTCACCCTGCATCGAGTTCTTCTTGCTTATGTGGCACAGCACCCATTCCATTTTTATTGTTTTACTCTCTTGATAAACGCAAGCGCATGCTCTTGCATTTTAATTCTCATCTCTGCTATATCCATGGGGGTGCATTAGATAAGCTTTACTATCTCTAATTTAAATCATTCTCTTGTAATGGAACTGAATATGTATTACTTTTCCACTCACTCTGGTCGCCACTTATCTTGACACACACACTACGACAGCCACACACACACACCAACACCACATTAACAAGCTAGACGCATGAGAAATATTGTATGTCTACGAATTTGAATTGGCAGACCCCAATGATATTCCACAGATATACTGGTAGTGATCTCCCTTAGAGGACCCTCTATTATCCAAGGTAATCATGGAAAATATCGTCCAAGGACAAGATGGCAGAACTTATTTTTTAGTTTTCAGAGAACACCATACTCGGGATCTCTGGTGGATAACGAGGAGGTACCCACCGCGTAAGTTGTTCTTCATCCTCCAATTACAATTTATATTATTTGTTAACCCATATCTATCTGTCCACATCAACCTCATACCTTCTGTAACGTGCGTATTTTAGAGATTAAGGGATAACAATTTCTATTGCGTAGTCAACACTATTATTGGAATATTTCTTTCCCTAAGACACTCACACACCACCAGACACTTGATATCCTTTGGGGTTGAAATTTTTACTTCAATAGATCCCATGGAAACTTCCTTTGAAAAATCTAAGGTCCCTGACTGCAGATGCCAACTCATCTCGACATCCACAGACGAAATAGGAACACGATTTAGAAAATGACAAATCATTCTTAGATGGTTATTTAAATGTAGTGCTTTAAATTAAGCTTTTTAAGCTACGCAAAAATTTGTCTGATGGAATGCCTGGCAGGATAACCATCCGACTTACTAGTCTCTCTCTTCTCCGCTGTGTCTTCTACTAAACACGTGAGTGGCTACAAGCTAGTCCACTGGCCCAAACCAAGAGAGTGGCCACCAACATATTGTCGTTCTACAATTTTGCACAAAATAACAACAGCACAGAGAAAGTCACAAAACAAAAATTCGCCCGGTTCAACCAGGGACTTACAAAGGGAAGGGGCAGTGCTTGCACAGACCGAAGAAAGGCAAGAGAGATTTATCTCTTACCTCTCTCATGCAGATGTTCCTGTTGGAGTTTGGAAAATGTTTGGAGGAGGGCATAATTTGTTCCAGGAATTCGGTGTTAGCAAAATAGAATGAGGCTGGCTCTTCCATCCCAGTCTAATGTCTGAGTCCGCCCTCCAACTAATGAGTTTTAGGAACAGAAACCAGAAACCAACCACCCCCATATATGAACTGCAATACTTTAAACAGGCATAGTCGGTCAAAAGAGAAACTCGAAACGGATGCAGCCCTGGTAAAGGCTGTAGTAGCTGAATGTGAACAACCTTATAAACTAGAGGGCCAGCCTCGATCGCATCGCGCCCTGATTACATCCATAACGTACAAAATAAATCTTTTGAGTGGAATGATCTGATATGACCTGGAGGTGTTTAGAAAACCGCCATTCTTTGATTATTTAATTCGGAACAACAGGAAGGTATAGATTAAAGTGTTAAAGATGGTTTAAGATTTTTATATGGTGATTAGTCCACTAATGAGTAGAGAGGGCTAAGTAAAGCTTTAATGGAATGAGGGGTTTATAAATTAGATATATTTACAATCGTTCTTCTTTTAAAAAAGGGGTAATGAAGTTGTGTAATTAAATATTAAGCAGAGATATTGTTACCCAGACAGAAAAGTTTCCTAGATTGTGAGAAGTTATTAGATATGGTCATTAGTCAGGTGAGAGGTCATAACCTTAAAGTTATATATTTGAAGTTTAAATAAGGAGTTTGAATTAGGGTGATAATTAAGCGGATAGAACTAAACACTCATAAATAAGAGCTTCCGGGGTGTGCATACTCGCGAAGAATGCGGAAGCCGGACGGCAAAAAGCTCTGAAGTAACAGTAGCGAGGAGAAAACCTTGTATGAGAACATGGCATAATATCGGGAAATTGAAACATGAGCACAACAGATCAGCGGAAGATTTGACTATTAAAA
>BHFT01048178.1:5022-60911 GCA_004320025.1 Laticauda laticaudata | reverse complement strand
CTAGTTGGTTAGCGTTTTTTGCTGACACTAGAATGTCATCAAAATAAGGGATGACTCCCTTGATTCCATTTAAAAGGGTCAAGTCATCTGTTTAACATCTCTTGGTTTGGCTGATGCCTTTGCCATTTTAAAAACGGTTGGTCTGCAGTGTGTAAGAAAGACAGCCCCTCTTCCTTTGGTCAGATATCTCCTGCAGTTCGTTGCTTTCCAAAAACATTAGAAAGCGATCAGTATACGACTCCCAATCCTCCTCATCAGGGTTGAATGATGCAGGCAGCACATTGCTACCGGCCATCTCTTTTGCTCGGTTCTGATTGCCGCGTGCTTCGGTCTCGCTCTTCTATGACGATCCCATCCTCGTTGCCAGTGTTTCATTCAGAAATAAGTTGCGCAAGACCAGGTTCCAACAACAACTCGTTTATTTTAACAAGTAAGGCAATGGTAATGGAACAACAGCCCAAGCCATGGCAGCCCTTCTTATAGCAGTTTGCTTGTGGCCAATGACAGTACTTTGAGTGTTCCTGCCGTCAGGCAGGCCAATCGGATTGGTTCCCTAATAGCCAATCCGAGAATGGCCTTCTCGGCCAATCAGATTGGAGGCTTGGAGGCTACCAACTTCCATACACAACACCTGTAATCCAACAAATCCAAGTTCCATATATAACTTCCTTGGAATATATCACAATAGCACTTACTTATATACCACTTTACAGTGATTTACAGCACTGACTCTGTAAGAGTCAGCATATTGCCCCCAACAATTTGGTCCTCATTTTACCCACCTTGGAAGGATGGAAGGCTGAGTCAACATTGAGCCTGGTGAGATTTGAACTGCCAAACTGCAGGCAGCCAGCTGGCAGCAGAAGTAGCCTGCAGTACTGCTCTAACCACTGTGCCACCTTGGTGCATATGTTTTGACTGTGAATTGACACAATCAAAGAAGGTGGGGAGGAAGGAAGGAGGAAGAGAAGAAATTAATTTAGCAAAAGGAAGAACTAAAGAAGCTTCTTGGATGAGAAGCAAAACATCTTCAAGGAAAAACAAAAGTCCAGTTGCCGTTTGGAAAAGCAGCTTTGGAACAACCATGGACTGGATGACTGAGAATCCTCATTTGCATTTAATTTAGCACAAAAAGCTAAATTATAATAATATGCTCTAATAAATTATTAACGTTTCAAGAAGAGATTGCCTCTGCTATGGTATGAATCATTTAACTGAACCAGAGATGAGATTCAGAAAAAGGTCTCTACAGGTTTACAAGGTTACCTGCAAAGCCTGAAGACTTTTCAGGAAGCATAAGCCTACATCAGTCAGAGAATGTAATTTAAGCCACTAGAAATTTAAATCAGGTTGATAAAGATTTTACTAATTCTAGAGGCCACAGAACCAATAGAAATATGTAGCAAGTTTATATAATATTCAAAATGTAGAGTAGAAAGACTCTCTCAATTGATGGGATATACATTTTGGTGGAATTGTAGATCGTCATCATGGACTCATAGATATATGTTAAAATATATCAAAGCACAAAGACTGGATCCTTCTACTAATACCTTTTTCAATTAGAAGACTTCTGGAAAAGGTCCTAATAGCATATCCTGAAGTAATTTATTCAACTAGTTCAAACCATATTCGGAAAGGACCAAAAGACCTTTTGAGATGGATAGATTTAGTGACTTAGAGCTACTGCAACTTTTAGTTTCTTCAGGAACAAGGGACATTAAAATGGCTGGCTTTTGGAGATTACTAGAAAGATTCCTGACAGTTCTGGATAATTTCTTCAAACCACTGGATAATTGTTCAGACTAACGTTTTGGGACTCTAGTTAATTTGTTGAATGAGAGATTATTTGATCTGCACATTCCTAAACAACTTTTATCATCAAATAAAATGTATGTCTAGGATTTCAATTTTCTGAGAAATGCTACCTTACATTTAACAGGAAATACGACTAATCTCAGTTTGTTTGCCTAATGCACTTCTAGTCTGTTTGCCTTGAGATTAAATTTGATAGTCCAATTTTACTTTCTTGCTAAGTCAGCTTACTAATAAGGATTTGGAGGTGTGAGGCAAGCATCCAGAATAGGAGTACAGCTGACTTTGTGGTACCATAGAATACATTTATCTGATAATATTCAAAATTTTGATGGTGATGATCATGACTGTTTAAAATCAGTTAAGAAGAGATAAAATATAAAAGCTACAGGGATAGGGACAATGTCTTCATTTTTCAATTAATAACCATTTTAATACATCTATGTTCAACTAGTTGCAGAAAGTAGTAGATTAAATTATTTAAGAAAACAAAATGAGAAGGATGCCACGTAACACAGTTGAATACTTTATTTGACAAAGTGTAATTAGACACACAAATAATTTGTCTCCAGTGCAGAAGCTCTTGGTGTACATGCAAAGGAGGAGGAGGAAGAGGAGAGGAGGAGGAATACTACAGCCGTACGACATGGGTTAATATGGATAGAGACTTGGAGACTTGAAAATACTTTATACTATCAAACCAGCTACGTCATAAATTAGGCATTCTGGAAAATAAAAAAGACAAATTTCTATTTGCCTCACTGTAAAACATATGTTACATTTTCTGCTATTTAAGGTCAAGGGTCAGGGAGGGAGTTATCTGAAGAGACATGTGCTGAATTATACAATGATTATGAAAATATAAAGATGGAAAGTACAGCAGAGCTTGCCAATTATATGCCATGACCCACATTATTTCACATCTCTATAGAAGTCATAATTCATAAACAGCAAATTGGAAATCTTTTCCCCAACTGTCTAAATCTACCTCCTTCAATTCCATTACCAGACATAGATATGACCATTAAACAAAACCTGGGCAATGAAAAATGGTGGCCTCAAAAGTAATATCAAATGCCCATTTCTCTTGATAAGCAGTCAAATTTTGCAAGGTGCAGAACACCTCCCACATTTCCTGGATCTCCCTGGACTGCATGGGGGTGGGCAGCTTGTTCTGAGGCTCAAGGTATCAAGTTGAAAAATAGCTCCAAAAGAAAGGGCACTGCCTTTTAAATATGTTAGCAATGCAGCTTTGTACACTGGAATGCATGAATGAGATTTTTGCTCATTTCATCATGATGCACAAAGAAGAACAAAGTAAAATAAATGTCCGGCAGAACCTAGCACAGTGTTTTATATGCTTACAGTAAATTCATTCATTTCATTCATACTTAAAAAGGGAATTGGCCCAATTCAACTCAGTGGAGCTGCATATTGGCCCAATTCAACTCAGTGTAGCAGCCCTTGACTTACAGAAGTTCATTTAGTAACCATTCCAAGGTTCAACAACACTGAAAAAAGGGACTTATGGCCATTTTTCACCTGACCGTTGCAGCATCCTCATGGTCACGTGATCAAAATTTGGCTGCTTGGCAACTGGTTCATGTTTATGATGGATGTAGTGTTCTAGGGTTTTGCAACTTTCTGACAAGCAAATTCAATGGGAAAATCAGGTTCACTTAACAGCCATGTGACTAACTTAATAACTACAGTGATTTACTTAGCAACTTGGGCAACAAAGGTCATAAAATGGGACAAAATTAACTTAACAAATGTGTCACTTAGCAACATAAAGGTTAGGCTCAATTGTGGACCTACGTCGAGGAGTACCTGCACTTTGCATAGAAAATTCTGGATTAACTACAGGTCTCCTCCATGTGCTCACAGGTCTCATAATGCTCACCTAGCATCATCCTTTTGAAATAACTGGTAGGAAGAAGAACTATACAGACAAAAATTGTAGTGCAAATGTGCTATATTACTGCTCACTGACTTCATTTTAATGTCTACTTGTAGGTATTTTCACAGAAAAGTCACTATTTACAAAATCATCCTGACTTGATATATGGTTTCTCAAGGATACTATTCAACTTATCTATACCATCATCAGAATGCATTATCAGAATACATTTTGTGCCATTGTGTTTTCTTTTAGAGAAAACTCTTAGCAGAACTTTAATCAGCATTAGAGAACCTAACTCTTCTAACAGGGTAATGCAATCCTTTGTTTCTCTAAAACATGTACTCACAAGATACATTTGAAGGCAGGTATGAAATGAAAATTCCTGTAAAAGTGACCTTGGGGCAATGTTTTTATCTGCCTATGACAGTCACTGCCTAGAAGATTGACTCTTTGGCAAAAAGTATCATGTTAATTTTTAGATACTCCATGCCAAATTTCTAACTTAGCTTCTGTTTTTGGTGTGTTTTTTTCCCTAAAAGAAAACTTTTTTGGATATCAAAACAAAACAAAAACCCCACAAACATACCAACACCACCTTATGCCTTTCCCCCATGTCATACATACAAATTATTTACATGCCTATCTTGTTCTTGTTGAAATCAAAGTAAAGTTATATTTATTTCCTGACAGTCATTAATTCATTATTCTCCATGCAGGTGTTACAAGTCAGAGAAGAAAAGCAGTCAGGTGACATGTATATGAAATTCTTTAGTTTTCAGTTTTGCAAATGTGTAAAGTTTGTTTTTTCCTTGGTTTATTGTTTTTTGTAAATCTATCATGTTCATTGAAACCGATGGTTTTTTAAGGAGAAAAAAACAAGACATTCCACCAAAATGTGTATTTTTCTACAAATATTTCCCTGTTGGGTTCTTCATATTCTCTGAGCTTCATTGGTTTCCTGCAGACGTTTCATTACCAGCCTACATAACATCATCAGTGCACTGAACTGTCTGCACTAAAACTATTAAATGAACACCAATAACCCAATTGCAATCATTTGTTTAGTGACCATTCAAGTTACAACACAGCTGGAAAAATTTACAACTGCCTCTCACTCATAAAACTATTGCAGTATCCCGATGGTCACATGATCAGACTTTGAGTGTTTGGCTGCTGGCATATATTTATGATGATTCCAATGTCCTGGGGTCACATGATCACCATTTCTGATTTTTTTTTTAGCTGGCTTCTGACAAGGAAAGTGATTGGTGAAAGCCAGATTTGCTTCACAAACATGTGATTCACTTAATGACCAACCACAAATGTGATTTACTTAAACAACTGCAGCAAAAAAGGTCGTAAAATTGGATGCAACTCACTTTTACAAATACATTGTTTAGGGATGGAAGTTCCAATTGCAATTGTAGTCATAAGTTGAGAACTGCCTGTAGCTCAACCATATATTCTCTACTATTGGAATTATTTAATTATCTTGAATGTAAGAGCTACATTGGCACAGTGGTTAATACTGCAGGCTACTTCTGCTGACTGCCGGCTGCCTGCAATTTAGCAGTTCGAATCTCACCAGCCTCAAGGTTGGCTCAGTGGATAAAATGAGGACCCAAATTGTTGAGGGCAAAATGCTGATTCTGTAAACCGCTTAGAGAGGGCTGTAAAGCACTGTGAAGTGGTATATAAGTCTAAGTGGTATTGCTATTGAGTGATTTTGGGTGGAAAATTGGGGAACTTAAACTGATAACAGTGATAAATTTATCCTCTAGTTTTTATTATATTAATAAAACATATCTTGAAAGATAACCTCAGTGCATACAAATATTTTAAACTCTTGTATTTCACCTTAATGGGACAAGTCTATTTCTGTACATTGCCAAATAAATTTTCTAGAGAGTTTCGTGTTCTTTGTTATACCACCTGACTTCTTATAATGGGTTCTGTGGTCAGCATCATACTAAATGGTGTCTAAGATATTTTATTTTTACATTTTTTAGTCTTCTCCTTTGTCTTCAGATTAGACATCAACAACTTATGTCTTTGATTAATTGGATCTTACTTTTGTAGTTAAAAGTATTAATATAAAGTGCAATCAAATTGCACTGAGACAAGAACACAACATAAGAACACAAGATCATCTCAAATATGTATTGGTAATAAATATTTTAAAAATTCCTCTACTTTAAAAAGTGTATTACCAGTCTGTCAAAGAAAAATGGCATTGGCCTATTGTAGTTGGGAATGCAGATATTCAGTACTGAAAATACTTTTACATATATTGTCATGGTTGCCATAATCCTGGGAAATATGACTTGGTAAAATTCTAATTCAAAATTATTACAAGTGTATTTCTGAATCTTATCTCAGAAAAGAAAATAATAATAGTGCAGAGATGCCCAATTTACTGAGTTCGGTTTTTCAGCATTGTTTCCTGTAGTTGTAAAGATAATCATCACTGATTTTCTTAAATGAATAAGGTTTAATACAGTGATGGCTGAAAATAAACATTGGGGATGGGAGCACTCACTGTCCAACTACCTCAGTGGACTAGTGAAGTTCTAGGGTGATTTTATGCTTTCTTTTATGGCAAGCTTCACATTGATATGTCAGGTGCTGTCGCAGGACACTCATCATACGGACGTGTGTTATTAATAAAATATTTGATGAAAATAGAGCAATTTAAATTGTTGTACCCCAAGAGCCTATCTCTTTACATTCGTTCATGCAGATTTGTGAATATCTAAATTTTGAGAGTGTCCTTGACTATGCTATTGCAAGTATACCAAACAGGGTATTGGGATATTATGTGTATCCATTTGATTTAATCTAATTGTTGCTACAATCATGAAGTCTTTCTTTTACTGTCATAGAGTTATTTATTTTAAGACAGAGATTGTCTGTCATAGTGCAAAGAGTTCCAAGGATGAAATACGCTGAATGATATAGATGCTTTTAAAATATGCTATATGATACAGATGTTTTAACAACACATGATATGATATACACATATTTTAACATATACTATATAATACAGATGTTTTTTAAACATGCACTATGAGATAGATATTTTTAAAATATGATAAATAATACAAACATAATAATAAATAACAAAATAAGATGCAGAATTAATAGTAAAACCACTGCAGCACAACAGTGCTCAAACATTTGATTGGTTTTACCAGATTTTAAAAGTTTGGTAAAGTTAAAAGTGACCTCAAAGGAAATAAAATAATACGAATGGAAGTGCAGATAAGCCACCCAAGGAAAAGCATGCAAAAAAGCAGGATATCATAACTGACAAGGCTTTTGCTAGTAATTTCAGAGCACCTTCCCTGCTGAATCAAACAGGAAACAGCCTCTGAAAGTAAAGGTGTAATGTATAATATATCTCTTAGCAGAGCCCATAAAGGGAGAATACGAGGTTCAATTTATTATGTAATTCTGTTTCTTGGTTTAGACCCTTGTTGTCTTAATTTGTTTTGAACATATAGAACTGTCCATCATTCCCAGTCAACTGTACTCTCTAGATTCCAGACTTATTAATAGAAAAATAAATGATAGAAAAGAAAAAAAACCTCTTTGGAAAAGAGTTTACGAAGACCTTACTAGATTTGCGTGACCTAGATGTTCAGTCAAACTTTAGAGCAATTGCATGCCAAATTGCCTAGCTTGAGAAGGGAAAGGGGAAGGGGAAGGAGAAGAGGTCAGGAGAAACATACCTTGTAGCCTCATAGGTATACTGTAGACATACTCATAGACATACTGTAGGTATATCACAAAGTTCTTCATTGAATAATTGTACTGCAACTCAATAATTGCACTGCTCCTACAATTTCCATTTGCCCAATCCCATTCCTCAGTCTCAGCCCAATAGAGGATTGACCAATAGCACTGGGTAACTCTACAAGGTACACTCTTCTCCTCTGACCCTGACTCACAAAATGAACATTAAAACCCTAGATTATTGAGATAGACTTACTAACTCACAATGTTCCCACCATTGTTTTACTTTTTCCAGTCTGTGTATTAGGATTTTGTAAGGCTCTTAAGGAAGCTTCATTTCAATGCATGAAATATCCCTTTGAAGCTGTTAGGCCAGTCTACACACACTGATACATATCTGTAAACCAGCAGCCATGTTGATTCCTTTCATGTTGCTGTGAGGCCTCATCTGTGGTTCCAGTGGCTGACAGAGGCTTCTGCACATGTCAACCACTGGAAACACTAGAAAAAACTTTCAAGTGAGATCTCTCACTCAACTTGGTCCCTTCCACATCATAAGAAGCTTCCTTGAAGCAAGATCCAGCTGCTTCATATGCTCCTGTTTCTAACCAAAATGGGTTTCATCTGCACACATCAGAGATGAGGAGAATGTTTTTAATGTTCAAAAACTCAGAAAACCCATCCCAAAGTATGGACCAAGCTTGAAAGATTACCAATTCCTGTTTTGTATCTTTTGTTATTGTTCTTTAAGGTTCACTTGGAGAACATATTTTTGAGTTGGGGGCAAGAAGAAGGATTATGTAGCAAGATGCAAAGCATTGTCTTTGAAATATTCAGGAAATTCTCCACTGTGATTATTTAAATCACACATATTGGTATTCAGCAGGTTCTGACCAGTTCTGGAGAACCGGTAGTGGAAATTTTGAATAGTTCGGAGAACCAGCAAATGTCACCTCTAACACATAAGCCAAAATTCAAATATAGGTAGTTCTCAACTTACAATTATGTATTTAGGGAGCATTCTAAGTTACAATGGTACTGAAAAAAAATGACTCACACCCAGTCTTGCATTTATGACTCCATTCCCACATGCTCACATGATCAAACTTCAGGCATTTAGTAGCCAGCATGTATTTTTGACAGCATCCTGATGTCATGTGATCACCATTTACAACCTCCCCAGTGGTGGGATTCAAATTTTTTTACTACCAGTTCTGTGTGCGTAGCTTGGTGAGCATGGCAGGGGGAGGGAACTGTAAATCTCCAGTCAGAGGCAGTATTTGCCGGTTCTCCAAAGTACTGAAAATTTCTGCTACTGGTTCTCCAGAGCTGGTCAGAACCTGCTGAATATCACCTCTGTCCCCAATTGTTTTCCTATAAGCAATGTGGAAAGCTGGATTTGTTTAAAGGACCATTTGATTCACTGAGTTGCAGTGATTTGTTTTAAAACCATAGCAAAAAATTAGGCACAACTTGTGTAACAGCTTGCTTAGCAGTTGAGATTCTGATCTCAATTGTGGTTGTACATCATGGACTACCTGTAGCTCTTTTTACTCAATAATACCATACAGTGCAGGTGAGCAGATCTGCTGCATTAGGAATGAACAAACCATCCTTCAACAACCCTTCATGTTTTAGGCACTTTCCACTGATATCATTGGAAGCTCTTTTAAAATTTGCTGCCAACAAAAGTTTTCTTTGTATCTTTAATTATCTGCTAATTAGAGATTATACTTTTCTAGCCTAAAGGGTTAGGGCCCAGATGGATCCCTAAAAGCCATTTTATGCTCCCTAAGCAGAAGGTAACTCAAATTTAGTGAAAACTGAACAAATCTGGCAGCTAAAGAGAAGAAACCATTATGCTAGGAATGAGGTTATGACGAATGTACCGGACATCCACAAAATCCTGGGACAATCTCACCACAAAGCAGGAGAGAGTCCGATGGTAAATTTTTATCATCAGAATCACAGTGATCTTAGGATAATTTTCAGTTGCATGAATGCTTAAAAAAGATATAAAAGGGATAAAAATTTGAGAATCAATCTGACAGGAACAAAAGATTGGTTCCTATAAAGAATACAAGCCTGTTTATTTGTCTTGAGGTGGTGATGCTTCAGAATTAAATTATTTTTCTCCAAATCTTCAGCATCCACATGATTATGCTATATCTTGATAACTTGGAAAGTATTTGCATTTTTCTGTATTTCCAAGTTCTTCAAAGGGCGACAAGGAACTACCTTTCACTTATAGCAGAGAGTTGGTCAAGTAAGTGACAATGTTCACACTATTCCCAATAGCTTCTAGTTCCTAACAAATCATTTCCACACTATCCCCAGTAGCTTCTAGTTCCTAACAAACTCCAAGCCTTTCACCTTTCACTCTAGCAGTATTTTCTAGGACCCAAATATATATGTTAACCATAAAAAGTAAAATTGTAACATGTACCAGTCGATCTGAGCTTCTTAATGACCAGACAGATACATAAAGATATTTTTAAAATATCTGAAAATTTTTGAAAAATTTTCTCTGCAAAAAAAAAACAAAAAACAGGAATACTACATTTGATGAACCTAGAACTATCTACTTGAAAGATAAAGCACGACTTCAGAACTCAGGAAGATCTTAAACTTCTGTTGCAATTTGGAGTATTTATATATCTATTCAAGATAAACTTCCCAAAGTATTTTTCTTTTTTTAGGCTGTCCTTAGTACATGGTTAAGGAACATACTCCATTCACAGTACTATACTGACTTTAATGCACATCTAAGTATTGCTGAATTAAGACTAAATGGGTCTGGATCAGGTCTCCCAGCAAATCAAAGCATCATGCTCAGATGCATCTTGGATACATCTTCCTCTTAGTGCTGCCTTTATATTCTGCCTCTTAGGCTACTATAGGCCTCTATCAATGCTCTTTCTCCCAAATCCTCTTTGAACTTTGACTGGCTTCTTTCCAAGAGTACTTAAATCTGAGAACATATAGATGCAAGCATGTCATATCTCTGTTAGAAATAACCACTGTAAATAATACAACATACAATTACATGTTTGGAATCAGACCCTTAGCATGTCTTCTTCTTGTCTGACAAAAATAACATATAAGAATTCTTTCGGTGTTACAAGCCATGGAATGATTGAATTATGGCTTCATCGCATTTAAGATGAAGTCACTGTATAATTATGTTTCTCATATGCTAAATTGATGGGAGGAGGCTAAATTATCAAATAAAGAAAGTCAATGCATCCACCTGATTATTCATGAGTGAGAGAGTGGCTGAAATCATGGACAGCAAACAAATACACCTCACATCTAAAGAGAAAAGAATGCAGATGCTCTCAAGGAATTCCTTGCCTCAGATGTATTCAACAAGGAGCTTTGCTACACAAAAAATAATCATTAGCAATAGTTGTCATTAATTGCAATGGAAGTACTAAGGAAAAATCTGCCATGTTTTTCAGCTATGATTTTTAAACCCACATTCTTCCCTGAAAAGTAGCACTAGCACAATCCAGACTATCTATTCAGAAGCATAAAATTATAGAATTTTTTCTTGCAGGGTCTTCACTGTGTACAGAACTACAACTCAATAAATACTACTTTTCAGTAAATAAGTTAATAGTAAATGATGCACACAATCCTCAACTTATAACCATTCATTTAGTGACTGTTTGAAGTCACGATGGTATTGAAAAAAAGTTCATGTATTTATGAAGGCCGCAGCATTCCAGAGTCATGTGATCACATCTGCGACCTTCCCAGCCAGCTTCCAACAAGCAAAGTCAATAGGGAAAACTTGATGGGCTTAATGAGTGTGTAATTAAAATTATAATGATTCGCTGAAGGTCATAAAATTGGGTGCACCTCACTTAACCACCACCTTGCTTAGCAACAAAAAATATTTGACTTATTGTGGTCATAAATCAAGGACTACCTGTAGATGCATTTTGGTGGAATTTAAGACTCACTGGCCATAAGTCAATACAGAGAGCAGCACTTCTACAAAGACAGCCACACTAATGTTGAAATATATCCATTGGTTTTCTAAAGTTAAATTTGCAGTTGTATATGGTACCTTTCAAATACCTTCCTATTTATGCATGGCCACTATATTTCATCCACTTAGGTGGAAACCAAGGGAATTGCAGCCTAATAATCAAATATATTCAAAGAACATCCATTTAAGAAAATCTGTCATGTGTCTCAAACTAATTCACATTTGTGTAGAAAAAGGTGCAGTTACTTTTTGAAAGAGCTTGATTATTTCATACAGAAGACTATACAGTATAACTACTGGTATTTATTGATGACAAATTACATACAGGTCCTCAAACTTCGGTTTTTACCAATACTTGGGACAGATATATAGGACTGTTCTTAAATTATGTATCAACAATTAAACCACTATATAACAGGCAACTTAATAAAAATCAATACTGTCATCTACCATTTCATTAAAATCTGGTTCTGGTTATCACAAATTAATTAAAGAGGTTTTTAAAAAAAATTATCTTGGCTGACCAAGGGTTTCAGATTATTTTCATATATGATATTTACACCATTTCTCCCTCCCCCTTCCTGCATTTTATGATCCTGGAATGCAAATTTGAAGGATGTTTATACGTCTCCCACAAAGATTGTGAAAAGTTCTGCTAAGTTTAATGTGCCAAGTTTACATGGCATTTTCACACAGAGAACTTCTGCATCTTTCAGTATTATTAGAAACTGGTTGGTGATGTGACTGTAAAACAGGCACTGCTTGAATTTTGTCTCTGATACTTTAATGGCTTTCTATCAAGTGTATTATGGCTACAACATTGACACCCCCCCCAAAGAAAGTGCAAACCTGAGCCAAAAGCATATTAATAGCATAATTTCAATCCCAATCATATTTCTTTGGAGGTACCAGGGATCATGGAGATTTATTCCCTTGTTTTAAGAGTGGGGAACCTATAGCCAGTCCCTCCAGATGTTGCTGTATTATCATTCTTGACATCCCCTGTCAGAATGGTTCAGTGATAGATATTATGACAGTATCAGCAGTATCCAGCAGCATCCGGAGGGCCACACATTGAGAGTTTCAGCTGTAGCCTTACAGTTTGGACACAACTTATCTTGATTCAAATGAGGCATTGCTGTAGGACGGATTCTTAAAACTTTTTTAAGGTTGGGGAAAAACTTTTTTTTTTAAAAAAAAGGTAAGCTTGGGAAGTGGTAATGGCAGCGTTTCTAAAGACCAGGACTCCTACTCTTACTTCCCTGAGCAGTTGGACCTGCTCCCTTATTTCCTAACGGGTTTCAGGCAACAGCTTATAAGGAGGAGGTAACATACCCACTTTCAGCTCTTTTCCAAAGACGGTCCTCTCTCCCAAGGCGGAGCAGTTCCACCGACCGTTGCGAAACTGAAATTGACACTCGTTGATTCCCATTTGGGAGCCTTCCCCGATCACGATGATGGCATCGGGTCTGCTCTGACAGATAGCCCTCTGTCTTGGAGCCAAGCCCGGGATTTTGTTGCAGATGATACTGGCTCCCAAAGCCACGACCGAAGAAAGACCCCTAAGAAGAAAAGGAGAGGGAGGGAGGGAGAGAGAGAGACAGAGAGAAAGAAAGAAAGAAAGAAAGAAAGAAAGGGAGAAGAATGATAAGGAATCACCTCATCCGAGTCGGGATCAGTCGATTCTCTAAAAGGCTCAGTTCGGTACGAACTGGAAGTGGCAGGTTTCTCAACATCAAAGCCCGCCCGGATGCCGCTGAAGCCCTCCCGAGCGGCTCATCTGCCCATCAAGGCTCGACAGCCGCTTATTCCGCCGGTTGTCTCAGCAAGTCCAAGGGTGGGAGAAAGGGCGGGGGGATTTCTAACCACCCCCCCTCCCACCCTTGCAGAAACAGGTAAGGGGCACGGAAGCGGCCAGCCCGCCCTTCCCCCTTTGTTCTCCGGCGCCCTCAGTTAAACAAGCGCTCCTGAAACCGCCCGGCACATACTCGAGCAGGGCCAGGAGCATCATTTTGCTCCAGCAGGCCCCGAGAAGAACGGGCCAAGAACGCCAGCCCTGCGCTGCTCGTCCGCTGTCCCTCCGGACTCCGACGCTGAAAAAAAAGGAGCTGGGTCAATTGAACAGGGAGGAGAGCCTCGCCTCCCTTCTCTCTCCCAATCTCCTCGTGCCGTGTGTGTGTGTGTGTGNNNNGGGGGGGGGGGGGGGGGTTGCTCTCTTATCCCAGACTTCCCCAACCGGGGGCCTTCCAGATGCAACGAATCGCGACTGGGAATTGGGTGCGGGGGAAGAAAATGGTAGCCCAGAGTATTTGAAAGACGCTCGTGGGAAGACGGAGGCTTCCAGATTTGGGTCTGTGAGAAAGGGAGAGGAAGAGTGAGGGTGCCAAGGCGCGTCCATCCTCCTGGTCCACCCTCCTTTCCATTTAAGACAACTAGCAACCTGGCCAAGCATAGATTGTGTATGTGGAGGGAGGCGGGGGGGGGGGGTGTTGCTAAAGAGCTTGCTTTTAACCCCCTTCCAAACATAGGAATTGCCCAGCCTTCTCCCTGCCTCGAAAATACATAGCCTCCTCCCACGCACCTGGCAGTCCCACCTCACGAGGTCGGCGCTAAGCGGGCCGAGTGGGCGCCCCTTGGCGGGCTCGCTTTCCCAAGCGGACTTGTTCCGACGGTCCCCAAGGAGAGGGAGGCTCTACCCTTAACCCTGGCCGTGAACTCTTTCGGCGGGGCGATTTCGCTTCGTAGGCGGGTTCTTTGAACGGGAAGGACGCGAGTAACCTGGGCGCGACGAAGTTACAAACGGGAGCCTCTGAAATGAGAGGGAGCTGGTTAAAGGTATAACCAGGTTACTTTTAGGCGCGCGGTTGGAACCGCGCTGAGGTGGAACTGCTCCCGCCGCCGCCGCCGGTGGCAAAAAAGAAAAAAGAGAAAAGAAAGGAAGGAAGGAAGGAAGGAAGGAAGGAAGCAAGGAAGNGGAAGGAAGAAAGAAAAAGAAAGAAAAAGAAAGAAAGAAAGAAAGAAAAAGAAAGAAAGAAAGAAAGAAAGAAAGAAAGAAAGAAAGAAAGAAAGAAAGAAAGAAAGATCGGGCCGAGACCCCACAAAAAAACAGTCAGCTCCCCCCGGAGAAGTGCGGAATAAGCCCAAGGAATCTGCGCAGGTTTCCCGAGCTGAGCGCGATCTTGGCGCAGAAATAGTTCGGCTCTGGGATGCGGGGTCAGTTCTGAAACTTAGTCGCGGCGCGTCGGCGGCCAGGCGCAAGAGCGCAAGCCGGTGCCTTTTCTGGGTACCAAAAGGCAGGCCTCGGTCCAGCCCTCCCGCCCCAATTCGCCCGGCGATGACCCCGAGAAAGGCTATAGAGGAGGACCAAGGACCTGCGGATCCTGCCCTAAATCGCCTCTTTCCCCTGCCCGGCGCCCATTGCCATTCCGGGCATGGCTTTCGTCCGGCCAGGCGAGGACTTTCGCCTTTCCCCAGAGCTGAGGCACATTTCGAATTTGACCGGGGTCGACGAGCAGCAGAAATCGTCGCTTCTTCGCCCTGGCGCGATCGAGGCGGGGAGAGAGAGAACCCTTTCAGACTTGCCCCGAGTGAAAAAGCTGGCACAGGTCTGGACAGGTTTGAGTCACCGCAGCGCGTTTGCCTTTAAAACATAAAAATAAAAAATAAAAAATAAAAGAATGGGGGTCTGGGGAGGGAGAGAGAGAGAGAGAGGCTGAAGGAGAGACTTACCCTATTTTGATATAGACAATCCCGAGACTCATAAAGATGTGGAATATCCAGCGCCTGGTTTTCCTGTTCATATTCCTCGGTCGCCGTCGGCTTTCAGATCCACATGCGAAAGTTATATATGTCTTTTCCTTTCCTTTCCCCCCCCCTTTTTTTTTTAAAGTGCCTTTCAAATAACAACGATAATGATAATGATAAGAACGCCTGCCCCCCGCACGCCCCCTCTGCGCCCTGGTGGACTTCTCGGTGCCTCAGACAGTGCAACGCCGGGTCAAAGCAGCTCAGACAAAACAGTCCAGCCCTCCTGCGCTCGGAAGCCACCCGGAGCGAGCGGTGGGTGTTTGGAAATCCCAAGAGGCGATCACCATCGCCCTCCACTGGGTCTCCCTTCGCTCCCTCTCGATTCCGGATTTGTATGCCTGTCACACGTAGCCCGGGAAAGCTCTCTCCCTCTCTCGCGCGCGCGCGCGCGCGCTGGGGGGGGGGCGCGCGCGCGGATGGAAAGGACTCCCGGCTCTTCTCCCTTTGGCGGCGGCAACTCGAGAGACTTTCTCCCCCCCCTCCCCCCCCCCCGCAGGTTCAGCGTTCGTGTCTCGACCGCTTTTCTCTCTCTCTCTCTCTCTCTCCTTCAGCATACCGGGGCGTGTTCTCCGAGGGAGGGGAGTAGCCCAGCCCGGGTGGGGTGGCGGGTGAGAAGGGGAAGAAGTGAATGGTTTTGGGGGTGGGGGCGAGGGTGGAAAAGCGGGCGAAAGAACCGCGCGCCGATCACCTGTTCGCCTTCTCCTTCCGCCTGGCCCCCGAAGCCAGGCGAAGAGCACGCGAGGCTGGGAGTCGTGGTCAAACGGGGGCCGCTTCCTCTCATTCGCGGACTCGCCCGAGACAATTCCCTCTCCACGCGGGACCCCCTCCGGATCGATTCTGCCTTCCTCGGCCCGCAGCGGGAGCCGGCCTTGGCCTCCTCCAAGCCAGGCCCACTTTTCCTGGGCTTCTGGTTCTGAGGGGAGCTTCCCGTTATCCAGGTCCACTCTCTCCTGCCGGTTCAGGTTGGCGTCTCTCCCTCCTCCCTCCATCGCTCGCTCGCTCCCTTTCTCTCTCTCTTTTTCTCTTTTCTCTCTGTCTTTCTCTTTCTCTCTCTCTCTCTCTCTCTTTCTCTTTTCTCTGTCTTTCTCTCTCTCTCTTTCTCTCTCTCTTTCTCTTTTCTCTCTGTCTTTCTCTTTCTCTCTCTCTTTCTCTCTCTCTTTCTCTTTTCTCTGTCTTTCTCTTTCTCTCTCTCTTTCTCTTTTCTCTGTCTTTGTCTTTCTCTCTCTCTTTCTCTTTTCTCTCTGTCTTTCTCTTTCTCTCTTTCTCTCTGTCTTTCCCTCTCTCTGTTCTCTCTGTCTTTTTCTCTGTCTTTCTCTTTCTCTCTCTTTCTGTCTCTTTTTTTCTCTCTTTTCTCTCTCTCTTTCTCTTTTCTCCCTCTCTTTCTCTTTTCTCTCTCTCTTTTCTCTTTTCTCTCTCTATCTCTTTCTTTTCTCCTTCTCTTTCTCGCTCTCTTTCTCTTTTCTCTCTCTCCCTTTCTCTCTCTCTTTTCTCTTTTTCTCTTCTCTTTCTCTCTCTTTTCTCTCTCTCTTTTTCTCTTTTCTCTCTCTTGCTCTCTTTTCTCTGTGTCTTTCTCTCTGTCTTTCTCTCTCTCTCTTTCTCTTTTCTCTCTCTCTCTCTCTCTTTCTCTCTCTTTTCTCTCTCTCTCTCTCTTTCTCTCTCTCTCTTTCTCTCTCTCTTTTCTCTCTCTCTCTCACTCTTTCTCTCTCTCCCCTTTCTGAACTGTCCCCAAAGCCGGCCGATTTTCTCACGCCTTGGGGAGGTGGAGGCGAGAGGAGCGCGCCTCTCCCTGGCGGTGGACGCGCAGCTTCTACCTGCCTAGGAGCGCGCGCGCGCCCTGCAATTTTTTTTTGGGGGGGGGGCAGGGAAACCTCCTGCGCGCGAAGCACCCGGAAGCAAGTTTGCAGGGGTTCCCCTTGGATGGCTGAAGCCTGTGCCTGTGCCTTTGCTTTGCTTCGGCTTCACCCCATACACACACCCGCAATATACCGCACATAGCATCTCCTAACTAAAGGGCCGGGAGCGGCCGCGGCTGGGGGAGAGAGGTGGCATCAGCGGCAGCGCCGCGAAATGCAACCTAGGAAGTTGAAGTCAGTTTTGTTCAGCGCTGCTGCCGAAAGCCTGACTCTCGGGACGCTTTAGGTCCCATCTGCCGCTGCTGCCAGACCCTCGCACAGCAGCTCCCAAAGAAAAAGACCTTCACTGCCTCCCTGGTTTTGCCTATGTAACTCTCCGCCAAGCGCCCTTTGACTGATGGATTTCTACCCCTCTCCCTCCTTCCTTCCCCGCGCTCATAACTGCAGTCAGTCCGGTCCCCCGCGCGGGGTTCTTTGTGGCCCAGCCCAAAAAGCTGCCGTGGGCCAGGTGCCCCGCAGGTGCGGATCGTGGCGTTGCTGCCGGAGCCTGCCGGCGCCTCCCCCTTCCCAGCCGGGAGAAGCGCCGGAGAAGGGAGCAAGACCTAGGATGCCTCCGGACGCACCTTGAAGCTCGGTGTCCCCAAGGCCGCCAGCCCCAGACTCCTGTTAACTTTGGGACCCTTCCTTCTTGGCTCGGCCGGGCTGGGGTGGGCTACCTGCCATCTGGTCTTAAGCGACGGAGCCGCCACCCCCTTTGCTCTGCCTTCCCGCCCTGCGCTCCGGGGAGACCGCGCGGCTACCGGCGTCGTTGAGCCGGGCTTTTTTCTTTTTCTTTTTTTTTCTATGATGCAAACCGCGGGATGTGGGCGCGCTCGCTGCTCCGGGGATGTTTCCATTCGGAGGCCGATCCCTTATCTCACACACAGAAGGCAGGATTTGAGCACATGAGAACAACCGGGCGGGGTGCTCTGATTAAATGGTTTGGAAGGGTGGGGGAGAGAACAGAAATAGACTCGGTCCACGAGTGCTGCTCTCGCCTCAGGTGAACCAAACAGGTGATCCAGGATGAAACTTTCGGCGGGTTTGACAGAGTTAGGACAAAAGCAGCAAAAGTGACGAATGCTTATAATTCCGTTCTACTTTCGAAGATGAGCTGTTACAACTGCAGAAGTCCGCGTCCCAAAACACGCGTGGAGAAGCGGCAGGACCTCCGTTCCCATCTTCTCCGCCGGTGGGGCGGGAAAAGTGGGGCTCTTTCCTTGTTTAGAACCCCTTGCCTTACATGGGGAGCTCATCCTGGTGGCCGAAACTTGGCCGGTGACTGACTGACGCTTTAAGTCTCTGTAAATCGCTCGTGTTGCAAAAGTGCTCGAGTACTTCTTCTCCCCTGTCAGCCTACCCTTTTAATAAAGCGAAGACATCCCATTTTGGTAGTGTGCGGGAGACGGGGGACTTCTTTGCCTTCAAACCAGTTATCAAACTTTTTGTTGAACATCACATGTGAAATTAAAATAACCCCCCCACCCCCCCAAAAAAAGACCCTTTCAAAGAGTTTCAGATGCGCTCTAAAGTTTGTTCAGACGGAGAAGTGATTTTGTTTTGTTTTTGTAAATACGCCATCTAGTGGAATTAAAGCTGAATCAGTGAGATGATCTTTGATAAAGGTGCATTAAAAGCACATTTGATGTGGCTCCTTTATTCAGATTGAACAGGTGGAACATGAACTCTGTGCAACGTTGTTCTTCTATCAGTTAATATTATTTAATTCACAAAAATCTGATTATTTCTTTGGTTCGTTTTGTATTCCCACCAAATATGTAACTACACTAACATTGTAGATTCACCCATGCCAAAGTGTTCGGAATAAGAAGAGAAATATTCATGATGCAAGGGCAAAGCGTGTAAATATAAGACTGGGGAAAATTGGAATGAAGATGATGTTGCAAACCTATTAAAATAATACTTTAAAATTGCCTGAAGTGTTGTGAAAGGAAATAGAAGACAATGAGAACTAACAGCAGAATAGATGGACTGTTATCGTAGAGATGAGAGCATCATTGGAAAACCTGAAGCTGAGGGGAAGATGAACAAAATATGTGTGATTGTTAAGAATTAACACCAACTTGATCATTCAATCAACCAATCAAATACACTTATCTCATAAGTAAAAATCAGCATAGGTGCTCTCCTCTGATCCTATATATGCTGAAAGCTGCCTTGTGTAACCAACAGACTTGTTGTCTCTAAGCCTGTGTTTTCTGGAATAACTAAAAAAAAAGGCATGCAAAGTTTCAGAGAGGACTTTTTTCAAGTATATAGATACAGGTTAACAGAGTTGGAAGGGACCGTGTAGGTCATCTAGTCTGACCCCACCCACCCACCCAAGCAGACCCTACACCATTTCTGACAGATGGCAGTCCAGTCTCTTCTTGAAAACCTCCAGTGATGAAGCTCCCACAATTTCCAAAGGCAAGCTATTCTATTGATTGATTGCTCTGTCAGAAAAATGTCTCCTTTTTTCCAGATTGAATCTTTCGATTAGTTTCCATCCATTATTCCTTGTCTGGTCTTCAGGTGCCATAAAAACCATCAACCATGAAAACCCATAAAAAAGGGTTGTTCAGAAGCTTTTGTATAGCCTTTGCTATGCTACTGGACTGCATCCCTTCAACAATACAAGCTCATTTCAAGGGGACTTTTACCAGATACATGGCCTGTTGATCATGCCCAAAGAATTAATATTAAAATATTGAATACCAAGTTGGGTGTGTCTAAAATCATACTCTAGAACTCATTATTGGAAATAATGGGGGGGAAACCAGTCTCTATCAGTAACCACCAGCAACCAATTTGGGTAAGGCCCATTGGATGTGACCAAAGCTAAGTAATATTAAGTTCCACTACTACTCATAGAAACTTGCTTTACTGTTAAACTCATTGGGATTTACTAGAAGTCCATTGTGGCTTTAGTGTACTTATTTACTGCAGTGTAACATTTGCAGGCAAAAGTATTTTAAAATCTAGTTAATAATGAGAAGATAGTTCTCCAAGAACTCTGAAAGAAATAAAGTGTACTATCAGCAGTATTAGCAGCTTATTTTGTAAGGGTTTTTTTTTAATAAAAAAGGAGGTATGTTGCAAGGACAGGGATATTTCTTGCATATATGCATGGTCACCAGAGGCTTCTCCCAGACTGACTTTCCATCTCTTTATTTAGCAGCAATAATCTTCTCCTGAACAAAGATAGCCAGCCAAAGCTACACCCAAAAGTCATTTATCATTTGTTTCCACATTTGTATCCCTATTGTTAATTCTCTATCAGGGTTGCCTTTGAGGTGAGGCTATGTAATCATTTAATGTGCTGCAAGGTCAGGATGATATGCTTAGATTGAGTTGGGAGACACTTCAGCCTTAATAGATTGCAACTCAAATCCCCAAAAGTAGCTAACAAAATAGTTTGTTTCCCCTCTTTTAGCAAGGATTCTTCACTGCTTTTAGTGTAAAGATGGAAATCCTTTGATCATACCAAACAAGGAAATTTGCACAACAACTTCCCAGAGAATGACTGGTGCTGGGCAGAGTTATCAATGTCTTATTTTTCATATGCATGAAGAGTGATTCAAGCAATAATAACATGAACCAGTCAACCCACCCACTCCTAAAAAAGAAAATGAAAAATCCTTCAGGAGCACTGGCCTCTTGCAGCTTAAATTCAAGAGAGAATGTTTATAAAACCCCATTTTGTAACTAGATCCTAGGCATACCTCCCATCAATGGCCTTCCCTTTTATCAAGCTAATCATAGCAGTTCTGTTTTGTTGTCAAAACACCTCCTTAAGATTGAAAGCCTCTTTTTTTTTCAGTGGCGGGATTTGGGAGGCTATCACCAATGTTGCTGGATGTTTGAACTATCTTCTCTCTCTCTTTTTCATCCATCTGAAAGAGAATAATCAACACAATTATTGGATTACATGCCTGCACAATTCTTGTACCCAAACTCAGACAATGTAGATCATGGCCTGTTATATACCAAACAAGCATTCCAGAGAATTGTTGACATTTTAAAAATGATATCAGAAATGGTATCTTCTGGGGAAAGGGCCAGAATTCTGTTTGTTCTTATCCCAAGACTGGAAGTGAACATCTTAAACCAGAGAGCAGCCTGAAATCCAAATATTATTTCTAACTAGACTTCTGAAGTCATCTCAGGTAGGTACTTCCAGTTCCAAGCTAATTATGTGTTGCTCTAAGTCTCTGGAATGACTTTGAGCTTTGGAGAAGTTGGATTACTGCCTAGGAGGGAGAGATGCAGGCACTTCTGCTGACCAAGTTCCAAGAGAAGAAATATGAATAGAAGCCTTGGCTTTCATATGTACATGAAGTATGGATTTCTTCATGGACTTGGCTTGAATAAACACATATTCAGACATGCAATTCAGTCCTACATATGAATGCACAGAAGGAGAATACAGAGGAATGCAATAGAAATTGATATTGTCAAAACCGAGAAGTT
Source organism: Laticauda laticaudata (assembly GCA_004320025.1). Taxonomy (NCBI): domain Eukaryota; kingdom Metazoa; phylum Chordata; class Lepidosauria; order Squamata; family Elapidae; genus Laticauda; species Laticauda laticaudata. The sequence goes on along the minus strand of BHFT01048178.1, from coordinate 39,289 downwards.
GTGAATTATGCAAATCTGATTTGATTTTTATTTTGGTTGACTATTCCTGCAAGTGTGCTTTCAATTCAGAATTTTGCATTACAAATTTAAGAAGAGTTTGAATCCACAGACATACTGAACTTGCTTAAGCAAGCAAAAGAATAAATTAATTCAAATGCCAACAAATTAATGATTTTCTTCCATCATCTTTTGTTTAATTATATTGACTCTTTTAATTTTTTTTGAAAATGGTAACATTGAAATACACATAATCTTTTTTTATTGAATGTTGATACTTATTTCAGCTAATTTGTATTTTGCCACAGTAAATGCACATCACAGATGAATAAACAAGAATCAAAGAAGGAGAAGGTATATGACTATAATAGGAGAATTGAAAAAAAAAGTTACACAAAAGACCAGAGCTTTTAGAACTGTGCATGGAGATTATTATAGAGGGAATATAGCAAGAATGAAGTACAAAGAACTATGTAGAAGAATTGGAAGATATGGAAAATCCCCTGTGATCCAAATATTTTGAACAACCATTCCCAGCTTCTTGTTTCTCAATTAGTCAATGGCCCCTTCCTCTCTCCCTCCTTCCACCACACATTGATGGACTCATTGAACTTATAGATTCCACATAGGACGGAATATCCAGGTCTTCAAAGGTTTATGAAATGCCAGCAGTGTGGAGGGGTCAAGTGAATCTCAAGGGCAATAGTGTTCCAAAGGTCAGGTAATGCAATGGAGAAGACATGCTTCCTGGGTTCCACCAGATAGCTCCATTTAATGGAAACCAGAGTATGTCTACCCTGCGAAATCTAGCACGGTGGGCAAAGAGATAGTGATGGTCTCAGAAATAACTTGGCTCTGTACCATTAAGGGCATTCTAGATGATAATCAAAACCTTCAGTCCAGAAGTGAACTGGGAGCCTGTGAGGCTCACGGAGCAAGGGCATACTGAGGTGTTCCTGTAACTGCCAATGTTGCAGTTTCCAAGTGGTTTTTAAGCACACTGTAGTAATCCACGTGGCAGGTGACCAAGACATGAACATGATCATGAACAATGTCTCCCACTCTAGGAAAGGATACAATTGGTGTTCAAGACAAATTTCTGCAAAGGCCTTCCTTGTCATGGCTGCACCTGTGCCTTAAACAGGATCCCTGAGTCAAGGAAGATTTCCAAATTGTACACCAGCTCTATCTGGGCCACTGTGACACCACTGAGAACTAAGGACTTACAGCATCTTCTAATATCTTCCAGCCAATATTGAAGCAACATAACCTCTGTTCTCATTACTCTTATATTAATACAATGAGAGTGTTAGATGGATCTAGAAAATATATAACTTATTAATAGAGATCCTTCTTATAAGTGTTACAAAGCTTACAATTTCCAATATTTTGTTAAACAACAGGCTGGACTCGCAGTCAAAAAAGTCCAATCTGGAAAATCCATATATTTTGAAAGCAACAGTGAAAGATATCTCCAAATTTAACAATATGACTCAGAAGAGGATTGATCAGAATAATAATTTCTCCCATGTGGGGGAAATAATAGTTAATGGAGAAAATGACAATGAATAGTAATTGAAGGGCAAGATGAAGTAAAGGGGTGTATAGTGGAGTCATAACATTAAGGGGGATCATCACTTAGTTGTCAAGTTCAGCCACAATAATTTTCCATCTGTCAAATTATATCTACTCTGTCTGTGTTTGTTTTATTGGCATCTTCTTACTTATTTGTTGAATATGGGATAATATATGCCAAAGGAGCATCTATCTTTTATGGCAATGTTTTAAATTCACTGATGAATTTTTAAATTCACTAATGAATTTAATTTTCCTCATGTGGTATAGCAACGAAAAGGAACTATCTTCAGGACCAGGAAATAAATATAGGGCTGAAAAAAAGATGAAATGTTATTTAAAGTAATATAGGACATAGATTTATTTTAAAAAGAAAGCTAAGTTCAATTTCTGATTGCAATCCTTCTGCACACATAATATTTTTGCAGGGTTTTTTTTTAATTGCATAGGGCTATTTTGTATGTGCTGATATCATCCACATAGAGAACAAATTAAAATGGCTGACCTTTGATCTCATTTCCTTTTCAAGTTATTTCTGTCTTATTGTACAAGGATAGCAACATGTTCCTGCAGAATCAGCCCATCACTACCAAATAAAATCAACATGGATATACGTACAGTAGATATAGAAAGTCTACGCACCCCTATTAAAATGCCAGGTTTTTCAGATGTAAAAAAATCAATAACCAATAACTTCAGAATTTTTTCCACCTTTAATATAATATGTAACCTGTACAATTCAGTTAAAAAACAAGCTAAAATCATTTTTGGGGGGGAGTGGGGGAATAAAAAACCATACAGTAACATGTTTGCATAAACGTGCACACCTTTAAACTAATACTTTGCTGAAGCATGTTTTGATTTTATGACCGCATCCAGTCTTTCGGGGTAGCAGCCTATCAACATTGCACATCTTGCCTTGGGAATCTGTGCCCACACTTCTCTGCAAAAGTGCTTTAAATTTGTTTGTTTGTCAAACATGTATAATATAACAAGTATAGGCATGAATATAAACATGAACGAAGGAAGTAAATACATACTGTCCCCATAGATAAATGGGGACAGTAAGACAGGGATGGTAGGCACACTGGTGTGCTTATGCACACCCCCTTTAATGACCTCTTAAAGACCTCTTAAATCCATCAGATTGTGATAGCATCTCCAATGCACAGCCCTCTTCAGGTCACCCCACAAATTTTCAGTTGATCAAATGGTCAGCAGTTCTGACTGGGCGCATTCCAAAACTTTGATCTTCCTCTGGTGAAGCCATTTATTTGTGGATTTGAAGGTAGGCTTTGGGTCATTGTCTTATTGAAAACTGAAATTCCTTATCACCTTCAGCAGTTGGGCAGAGGCCTGAAGGTTTTCTGCTAAAATTTCGTGATATTGGGAACTGTTCATAATTTTCTCCCCTTTGCCTAAAGCTCCAGTTCTGTCTGAAGCCAAGCAGCCCCAAAGCATAATGCTGCCACCATTATGCTTCACTGTGAGCAAAGTGTACTTTTGATGATGTGCAGTGTTACGTTAATGCCAAACATACTTTTTGGAATTATGGCAAAAAAGTTCAACTTGGTCTCATTAGACCAAAGCACATTTTCCCATGTGCTTTTGTTAGGCTTGATGTTGGTTTTTGCAAAATGTAGCCAGGTTGGAATGTTTTTCTTTGTAAGAAAAGGCTTATCTTGCAGCCCTACTCTACAGCCCAGACATATGAAGAATATGGAAGATTGTCATATGTCACAATCAATACTGGCCAGAAATTCCTGCAGCTCCTTTAATATTGCTGTACGCCTCTTGGTTGCCTCTCAAACAGTTTTCTTCTTGCTTTTTCATCAATTTTGGAGGGACATCCAGTTCTTGGTAATATCACTGTTGCCATTATTTTTCCAGTTGTTGATGACTATCTTTACCGCATCCCATGGTGTATCTAATGCCTTGGAAAAAATTTGTAAGCCTCACTGATACCTTCCAATAATGAGATCATTTTGATGCTTTGTGAACTATTTGCAGACCATGGCTTTTACTATACAAGGCAAGTGAGTAAATATCAGAAACATTCTACAAAGAAGAGCTGAACTTTATATGGGCTTGATTGGTATCACTATAATTGATGGCAAGTGTGTACTAATGTCAATTAAAATGTGATTGGTTAATTTTGCACACAGCCACATTCCTAGTTATGAGAGTGTGTGCATACTTATACAGCCATGTTATTGTATGTTTTTACTGTTATTTTTCCCTTTAAAAGATTTCAGTTTATTTTTCAATTGAATTGTAGAGTTTATATGTTATACTTTTAAATCTACTATAAGCATAAGACTGTCTGTTATATAAAGAGTACTGTGGGGATTTTTTTTCTATAATTAAACATTGGCCATGTAAGATAATTGAAAATCTTGCTTTAATAGATGGCAGCTTTGCTGATTCATCAAAGTATGTCTTTTGAAATTCTGGGCAAAACTGTAAAACTAATGTTTGTTTATGCCCAGAGTTACTTGTGTGCTGAGATCGAGTTTGCATCTGTTTTTTGAAAAGTCCTATTTCCAAACAATAATTTAGAAGAAAATGAAAGGAAAGCATCGTACCTATCATTGTGAACACTGTCAGCCTAATGCCATATTTAAAAAAGAAAACAAGCAAAAGCCAAGTACTAACATGTCCCTTTGTGGTTCAGAAAATGTTCACATTTCAAGACAGCAAAAAAGGTTCACCAGTTATCAGTATCCCAAGATGTCATACCTTGAATCAGGTCTTTTGTATATCTGATGATCACTCAGATAAGATCTTTTTCCACAGTGGCCATTTTCAAGAAGGCAATATCTTTTAAACATTGTGGATGCAATTGCCATTGCTGACTGCTCTTATTGTTCTGGGTCAATTTTCAAGGGAGGATCAGGAAGAAGTTTCTCAAAATAAACTATTTAAATAATTAATTTTAAAGCATTATTAAACCATAAAGAAGGGTTTAAAACAAGTGGTATACCAGCTGCTGCTGACTAAACTTCTAGCACCCCAGGCAGCATGATTAATGGTGAAGGATTCTGTGAGGGATAATTCAGTAACATGTAGAAGATCATAAGTGTTCCACGTTGCTGCAGTATCACAAATAATACCTAGAGTTTTGATTTGTACTGTAAAGGAATCAGAGCTCATAGTTCCACATACCATGCTGTGAGACACCATGAGGCAACATTATAGAGCAGTGTTTTGCAACCTTGCAAAACTTTAAGTTGTATGGATTTCAATTCCCACAATTCATATCGCCTGAGGATTTTTGGGGGTTGAAGTCCATACAGCTTAAAGGTATCAAAGCTGAGAAACACTGATGTCATAGCAGCAACCATCCTAAACTAGAATTGTCCCAAGGCCTATCCTGTATTCCATTACTAGACGATGCTGTGGGAGCACTACTTTTAACGCAAGATTCAACTCTCAAGCCAATTCACTTAAGATTAAGAGAGGGAGAAGACAAAGTCTTCCCTTCAAGCAGCAAAATGTCTTCCACCAGCCTTGGCCCTTATATTTGCAACATTTTATAGACATACTGTATTATACATGCATGTATACTATTACACGGTGTCAAGGAATGGAAGTACTAAAAGAATGAAAACAAAATATTGTGGAAAAGCATTTTTTTTTAAGTACAAAAGTGTGTCTTAAATCTATATCAGACTGTTCCAGAAGGATACCTTCGTGGATGACATCTAAAGCTCCTGGAAGCCTTCCAAAGACCCAACAAATTTATTATATCATATTGTTTTCATTCTCTTTGATTGCCTGTACAAGTTTCTGCATTTTTTCTGACAAGATGTTTTGGAAATGGTTTGCCATTAACTCCTTTCTATGACTTGGGATAAGCCTGACTCAAAGTGACCCAGCTGCCTTTGTTCCTAAGGAGGGATTAGAACTCATAGACTCTCAGTTTGTAACCTGGTGCCTGAACCTCACCACCAAACTGACTTTCATCTTCCTCTCTAGTTTCCAGCATAAATGAAATAATTAGTAACAGATTTGAAACTGGGTGAAAACAAATAATATGCCTTCTATTCCATGTAGAACAGGGCTGTCAACCTCATGTCATCACATGATGTATCGGGACTTTCCCCCCCTTCACTAAACTGGGTGAGGGCGGAGCCAGCATATGATGCATACAGCCTGCAGAACGCAAATTTGACAACCCTGATGTAGAATATTGAAGATAAGCCAGAAAGTATTATGCATAACAATTAAAAAAAAACAGGATAGAATCATGTTTCCAGTAGGCATTTACTATATTTCTGTCTATTTTATGTTTCTTTTGAAAATTCCTTGTCCAAAAAGAAGCCAAATATTTTAAATTTTCCTAGGGTTCCATGCTATTTGCTTACAAACTTGCCTCCTCCTGGTTTTTGAAAGTTTCAACTTAAGACACACTTGGATTCAGAAAACTGAAATACGTTCCAAGTGGCCTATGAAGATTTTTCCCTTATTTAAAACCACACACATTCAGGAAGTTCAACTGCCATGCTTTGCCAAAAATTAAATTATTATAAAATCTTATTTCTTGCTACTGTAACAGGTATTCCTCTTTTCATTTATTTTCTGTATAAGGTGCTAAAATTATTTTCACTTATTTCCTGATTGCTCCTAAAAGATTTGCTCTACAGCTTGGTTTTAAATGCTCCTTCATCAATATATAAGGTATATTTTATTTCAGTTGTCTAACAGTACTGGGTAGTTAAAAGAATATGTTTTTTACCTTGGAAGGGCAGTTATCATTGCACATCCACCCATAAAGGTTTTTCCTTAGGATAATGGATGTTTTAATGATTCATCTTGTGGACCTTGCCCTTCCTTATTTGCACAAAATATCCTACACCCTGTAATAATTTCTGGGTCAGACTCAAGCTGTACATGCAAATCTTTTTTGGACACAGAGACAAGAAAAGATTAAGTTGAAGGTTAGGACTCCCTTTAGGTCCACCAACCCCTCTTTGGTGTCTAGGTCATTTCAAGAGCTGCTAATAGGATGTTATTAGATCACTGGGTATTTTCAGGAACTAAGCCAATGATCAGCAGAAGGCAGAATTTATTGTTGGCCCACAGAGGAAGGCCAGGGGAAAATAGTACTGCTGTTGTGCTGGAAAATTTCACTGTTTCTGTTTCTAGTGGAAAACAATTATCACGAACACATCCTGACATGTAATTTGCCTCATTTATTATTGTCTAGCACTGACTTAGAAATGCACAATAAGCACTAAAGTAGGTACGGAGATTGTAGTTCTTTAAGGAAATATTACATAACCAAGAACTTCTCCTCACACAAACTGAACTATATCAAATTGAACTAGATAAAATATAATTCAGATTTTCCCTAAGCAGCAGAGAGAATGACTATACAATAATGATCGTGATAAAAATGTATGGACTTGTGTTCTATTCCAGTTGCATAACAGAACATTACATAAAGGAAAAAATACCACGGATTGAAATGTTTAACACATAGAGTAGGTCTGCAAGCTTTGTAATGCAAGCCTTTATATTTTTATTTGAAAAAGTCTTACTAAATTACATTTATTAGAATTTAGTCTCTGGAGAGGTAAGTTGGTATTATCACTTTAGCCAATTGGGACAATTAATTTTAAACATTTAGTAACATAAACATCCATTTTGAATCACTATGATCTTTGTTGAAGGTGGGCATTAGGGCAATTTTCTCAGCTGGCACATGAAGAAGTCATGTCAGTGTTTCTTCTTAAAGTGTTTCTTCTCCTGCAACAGGTCCATTTCATCTGGATCTGGTACATTCCCATTGCACAGGTGGTCTATTTCCTAACACATTTAACTTTCTAGTGGAACTGGTTTCTGAATATACTGCATTATCTATCATGCTATTTGTAAAAGGTTTTAAGGGGTCTGAGGGCTAAAGCATATAATGAATGGTTGCAGGAATGGGGTATGGAAGTATTCCCCAAATCACTAAGGGCAACACATGAAGTAACGGATAGAAATTTATTAGAGATCTGATCTATAACTAAGGATGAATTTCCTAACAGTGAGAACAATTAATCAGTTGAACAGCTTTCCTTCAGAAATTGTGGGTGTTTCAACACTGAAGATTTTTAAGAAGGAATCAAGCAGCCATTCTTCTGCATGGGCAGAAGGGTTGGACCAAATCACCCCCAAGGTTTCTTCCAACTCTGTATTCAATATCGTCTTTCCACCTTTCTTAACTTCATTTGCCTAGGATTCAAAATTTAGTCAATCTGGATAACAGAAGTCTACATCTGAATGGAACAAGGCTCTCTATGCCTGTGGTATGTGGTTCTCCCTGTTATATTTCATTTAATTTTTTTAACTTATTGTTTGCTTTTTAGGTTTTTCTCTGGTTTTTAATTGTATACCATCCATTGTTTATGATGAATTAGGTGGCCTTACAAATCTACATTAGAAATAAATAAACAAACACATCTCTTAGAAAATGACGTGGTTCGGGTCTTGGATAAGAAGTGGAAAGGTCCAGGAACAAGTGCACCTACTGCCATGGAAATCCACAGGATGACTTAGGGCCAAACATACTTTCTGTGCTCAATGTATTCCATCAGTGTTCATGTAAATTAAACATTCCCTTCCTAGGCTCTATTCACTCATCAGCTTTGCAGAATCTCACAAGCTACCCTGAACTGCGCATTAATTATTCCTGAGATCACCAAGCATGTCAAGAAATTAAACCAATGCATTACTGAGCAAAGCAATCCAGACTTCTCACCTGAAGCACATACGACCAAACTCAAATTATTCTATTTTGGACATCTTGTGTAAAGCCCTGGTTCTCTGGAGAAGGCTCCAGTGCTGGCAAGGGTGGAAGGAAAGAAAAGAGGACCACCATAAGCAAAAAGGGTGGTGGACTCAGTTGCAGTGGTGATGAATGCACCAGCAGAAGACCTGAAAGACCAGCTTAGGGGACAGATCATCATGGAGAAAATCTCTCCATGTGGTTTTCGTGGTTCACAGTGTCCTGCAAACACAGCCAACATGGTTCATTGAAATAACCAGAGATGGCCCTGGGTGCAAATACAATGACCGCTCTGTAGCCCCAAGATTATGTAGAGTTGTTTGCAAAAATGAGTCCAGCAAATGCATATTCATTCATACAATAAACACCATTGCAAAAACTAATCCCAACCACAAAAAACTTTGCTCAAGACCAGACTTATCCATACTGCAAAGAATCTGCTCCCGGTGAACTCCGCGCAAACTCAAAAACCATCTAGACAATGGAGAAAAGGACCTGTACATTGACTACAGAGCTGATTGCATCGAAGAAAGTCACACAACCACAACTCGCATCCAACCCCACCCATCCAATCCAACAGCACTCAAAACTAGGCATGCACACCCCTAGCTACCTCTATTCCAACCACAACTGGCCTTAAATGCAAGCTACTCAGTGTAAGAAGCCTTGTAAATAAAATACCTGAATTCTCCTCTTACTAAATGCGGCTAAATTTGACATTATACTTGTCTGTGAAACATGGGTCAACGCACCTCTCCCTGACTCCATTACCATAGTAAGAGACTATCATTACCGATCAGATCATAAAATCCACAGAGGAATGGTGTTGCTATCTTCTATAAAAAGTCCCTACATCTAAAAAACATCCAAATTACCCAGGAGCTTGCTCTTCCTGAGACCATTGTCTGTAAACTGTCCTTAAATATCACATTTCAGTTATACTAAGTTACAGAGCCCCTATTATGACATCGAACATGCAAACAAGCTAAATTCACTACTAACATGGGCACATCCTGCCCACACGCTTTTATCTTTCTTGGTGACTTCAATCTGCCTCAATTAACTGGACCCTTAACGAATGTAAAACTGAACCCACACATGCAACCTTCTACAATGCAGTAACAAATCTGGGACTAGAACAACTAGTAACCAACAACACTGGACTTAACAACTGCCTCGATCTCATCTTCTGCAATAATTTGAATTCAATTTACAGAATACAAATTAAAGAAACCTTTTCCAACAGTGATCACAACATGATGACTTTTGTCTCACATACCTTCACACAAACAATCATCACAATGACGGAATCCCGAATTTATAACTTCAAAAAGGCAACTGATTTTATAAACAACTATTCTTCATCCCTTGATTGGCAATTTCTATTCACTGGATGCAATACTGTAGATAGAAGACTACAGTACACTACACTACAACATATTTTTACTTGAAGTCAAAAGAGTCATCAAAACTATATGTACCATTAACAACTCCCAAAACCAGAAAAAAACAAACTACCGATAACAATAAGGAAGCTTCAATCCCAAAAGAAATCACTTTGGAGGAAAAACAAATCTGGTCACGTTGTCAACTTCAAAAGCAGATACAAAAAATTATGCACCAGAGAAAAGACTGAATGTACCAATTATCATATATAAACAAGAAGAAGAAAACCTTCTATGCACCAGATTCCACCTGCGCCTTCTACAATTCTTATAATAACAAACTAAAAAGACTCAAGGTGCTCACCTAGCCTGAAAGACAAACATGGTAAGACAAAGACCACTATAAAGCCAACCTCTTTGACACATTCTTGGGCTCAGTATTTGTTAACAGCCTAGATCCCATAGCTCCATGTATTTCTTACATATGTCAAACTCCACAGAACCAGAAATATTAATACTATATCGATTTTACAGAGACAAAATGTCTACGAATCATACACATCTAAACCATTCTTCTCTATTGGACTAGACGGATTATGTGTCTAACTTTTTACAAAAGCTATCCACTGCCACAGCAGAAACCTCTACTTCTGAACATAAATTTTCAGGACCAGCTCCTTGCCACAAATCTATGGTCACAAAGCACAGTCATCCCCATCTTCAAAAAGGGAGACCCCAGCCTAGTTGAAATTACACCAACTCTTATTGCTGTGTTCACCTGTAAAGTCATGGAATCAATTATTAACCAATCCACCATCCTCCACTTAGAACACAAAACACACACTCCTTCTAATAAACAATTTGGTTTCAGGAAAAAGCTATCATTAATATGCAACTCTTACACTGCAAAACCATATGTGACTATCACAAACTAATTGTGAAGGATTCTTGTGTATCTAAGTATAGGATATAATAAACATACATTGCACAGTCCTACCTGTCATGAATACTTCAGCTTCAACCATAACAATACAAGAGCACACAATAGATACAAACTCATAGGTTCCTAACCGCTACAACGAACACTTGACTTCCACGGAAATACGAACATCGAGCCAACCGGCCAGTGGTCAAGTGTCTCGGAATACTCTACGCTGACTTTGTACTGTGGTTTCTTCCCCAAACCCCAAAAACTTTAACCTTAGACTGACTACTATTGACCTCACCCCTTTCCTAAGAGGCCTGTAGGGGGTGTGCATAAGCGCACTAAGGTGCCTATTGTCCCTGTCCTATTGTTTTTCTTTTCTTTTCTCTTATATGTTTCCATGTATTCATAACTGTTTTTACTTATACCCATTATCTTGTAAAAATAAATAAATAAATGGTCCTCCCCATACTTTGTCACCAACATGAAAAGAATAGAGAATCATACTAAGTCCCTAAGAAAGGTTACTAATGGAGCTATTGTAAATCAACAAGCAACCTCCCAGCAGATGCCTCTTTTCTGCCCACGCCTTTGTTGCTAAGGATAAGGGCGTGTTTTCCTTTGGAGGTTACGCCCGTTACTTTCTAAACATAGACCGGAGCAGAAATCTAGCGGGGCGCAGCCTCTCTTAGCGCAAACTACATTTCCCAGAGTGCCTGCAAGTTTTTCCAACGAGCCACGAGGAATCGCAAAGACGGGAACCGGAAAAAAAAATCAGGAACTATGAGCTTAAGGAAAGGTGGTTGGCCTGGCTATGTAAAAAAATACTTCCGCTTCTCACCTGTGCCCCGTTTCCGCATGTAAGAGGGCGCTTCGAATGCACGCAGCTGGGAATCTGCAGCAATATGCCGAATACCTTCGAATCTCTAAGCCGGGGCTCTTCAAACTTGAGAGCTTTAAGACTTGTGGACTTCAACTCCCAGAATTCCTCCTCCAGTCACGTTCGCTCAGGAACTCTGGGAGTTGAAGTCCACAAGTCTTAAACTTGCCAAGTTTGAAGACCCTTCTGAACAGTATTCAGGACCTCCGTGCTTTATTTTTGAGGGTTGGTGCTTCCCCGCAGCAATTCAACAGCTGAGGTCAGGGATTGTGGACGACGGGTGAAACCGATCTCTTTGGAAAACACCGACTTCCGCTCAAAATATTTACACAGTGGCTGGTTGGGGGACAACTGGATGCATCTTCCTGCAGATGGCAAAAATTGCAGCACATTCAGCAGACAGGCAGACGATAACTTCTTTCCTAGTTGCAGATGCAGGATAGCCCACCTGAGCCTGGGGCGGGTATGAATGTTTGCAAGAATTCCTCAGCCTGGGCCTACTCTTAAAAAGAGCTTGGATAGGGCAGGGATTTGTTCTCCTCAGAGAAGCCTGAGTGCCTCAAAAGTAAGATTTATCCCCTACGGTCTGTCCTGCCGTTAGGGTAGAGCAGTGTTTCTCAATCTATGGTGTTCCAGCTGCTAGAATTCCCCAGCCAGCATGGCCAATGATAAGAATTCTGGGAACTGAAGTTGCATGTCAAAAGTTGCCCAGGTTAGGAAACGCTGCAAAGTGTGACTCAACTTTCATGATAGCAATATATTTTATTTATTTATGGAGCTTATGTTTGTTTTTATATTAATGATGTACTATCTTTACAGAGCTGCCCTTCCACTTAGCAAAATAAGTTGTCCTTATTGGTAGTGACTGGGAAATATATTAAGAACATGCAGACTGACTGATGAATAGCAATAACACACTATAATGTATTAATTGTTTCTCTTGAAAATAGGAGCACCTCCCTTGGAAGGTGGCAATGATTGATTAAAGCCTGTCTAGTGACATGATCACACCCATCTACATACAATACAAAATACAATAAAGCTTACGTACCATGTTTCTCCTTTGGTTTTAACTGGAAACAAATGAAAGCTATGGTAGTGTGATTGGGAATGGGAGATACTATACAACAGAGTTGAAGGGCCAAAGATTTTCAGAACTTGTATATTATGCCTAACATAATTACTTGATCCCAGCAAATTATCATTAATTAATCCCAGCAAATAGTAATCCTAACTATTACTTGATACCAGCAAATTATAATAAAATCATAATTAAACTCTGTTAGCCCACTGTGTGAACTGCTTCATTGTTGTGTTCAAAAGCACAGCTGAAGTCTCTTTTCCTCTTACCCTCAGCCAATTTGCTGTGGGATTGACTTTCAGTTAAGAAAAACTTGATAGACTATATATTGTCTACAAAGAAATAAGATCCATCAGTTTTTCTATAAAAATTACTAGGAAAAGATGGTATTTTGGCATTTTTTCAACCTGGATACCTTCCAGATGCATTGCAGTTGCATTTTCCCAATTTGTCTGAAATTGTGGGAGTCCAAATGTTTGGCAGAGTTCCAGGATCATAACTTTGGGGTTTATTTTTTTACAATAAACGGTATTGGTGTTTATTTGGTATTAGAACTATGTTCCTGTCAAAGTGACCAAATTTCCTGAAAAGAACTATTAAGTGATGATATACAGCAACTGAGCGGATCAGTCCTCCTCCACACCTCGGTGCGCACAATATTTTAAGTCTGCCGCTCTGAGTCTTGACGGGCAGCTGACAGACAAGTCACGGGGGAATCCGAAATTTTCATCCCGCCTCGACGAAGTGATCCAGCGCTGCGTTCGGCTGGGGCGTGGAGAGAAAAGAAAAACATCCCCGTAGATTGGCTGTGAGGACGCCGGAAAGCACGATGAGCGCCGAGTCGCTGTCTTTGGATTGCGTTCTCCACCTCTTCTCGTACTTGGAAGTGCCGGATCTGCTCGCAGCAGCTCAAGTGAATAAGGTACACCCGCTTCCCAATGTCGAGCCCGCAAGCGTCGTGCGTCCTTGGCTGATCCAGTCATGCACCATACAGGAGCGGTTTTCCCAACCTGCTGCTATTATAGCTGCCCAAATCCGATCCATCCCAAATCCTACAGCTGCGCGAGATTTGCCATCCACGGATCGGGATGCTGGCAGAGGACAGATCAGGCTAACTTCCATCCTTTCTTTCCTATTTGCCAACGGGAGCGGCTCTTGCCTTCTCAAGGCGGGAGGGGAAACGTCCCAAACGGGCCTTAAAATTGTCGCAGGGAAATGAAAGGGAGCTCCAAATCGTTGCTTTCGAGGCAAGCCTTCAACTTCGTTTAAGAGAGGGGGGAGGACACCGCGATCCCCGCCAAGGGCCTTTCAGCGCCCAACGCCTCCCTGCAGAAAGGAGAAAGGAGCCGGAAGTCTCGCCCTTTCTAGGGAACTCGGCTGGCCGTGACGGCGTATCCGATTTTTTTTATTGCCTTTACATGCTGGATCCAGTTTGGGTTCTTCAGCATTGGATGATGTGTGAGAGGGCTCCACTTGTCACTTTGGAAACATCCTTGTCCTCCATATTTTGAGGGCTTCGGAGCTTTTCATAGGCAATAAAGCATTTGGCCCCGCTTGACCTGATGCTGGGAATAACTTTAACGGTGAGTTGATGCCACTTGTAGCACTCTTTTAAGGGTAAAACTAAATAACACGTTCTTGTTTCTCCCTAAAGTAGCACCTTTCTGGGAATTAGGTGTATATTGAATAAAATGGGCTTGGGTCCTTGAGTAAACACAGTATAGGATTATCTTGCAGTTTCTCAAGCACTGGTTGAGTTGCTAAATTTTTACTAAGCCATAGCTAATGGTTTTAGTTGCATGGCACACTAAACCATAATTTATTCAATCTCATTTGAGTTTATAGGACACACAACTATAAACTAGTCAGAGGGACTGGGTTGGCACAGTATGTTAGGCATCTTTGGGTTCAGTGTGTGGCATGAACCCAAGCATTGTGGTTGGTTCAACTATTGTGTATACCATGAATTGCAGTTCAGTCAGTATGAAGTATGAGCCATGTTGTTGCGGTTTATTCTACCAGGGTTAAATCAAATCATAGTTGGTACAAGTTGTGAATTCTGTCTTTTGGTCCAGTGAATCTTAAATTCCTTCTGAAACCTTTCCTTCCTTCCTTTCCTTCCCATTTTAGGCATGGAACGAGGCAGCAGAGACCACTTTTCTCTGGAGGTGAGAGCAGCAAGAGATGGTGGGAAGGTCTGGATTTCATCCAAGAATTGATGTTAGTAGATACAGATTGCTGGATGAAGATACACTTCTTCTCAACAATTTATTCATAGTTGTTAGGTGGAAGGGTGAATTGTTATTTTTGCCACATCCTGCTTGTGGGTTTCCTAGAAGTCGGGTTACTGGATCTCAGCTGCAAAAGTTTAGGCCAGCAAAAGGCCATCTTATACTTGCCTGGATTTTTGTAGTCCAGATCTGCAGGCTCAATAAGAAGTGCCTAGTTAGTTTCTATATCAACAAAATGCTAGACTAGCTAGGCTTCCAGCCTGAGAAAATCTCTGTGCACTCTGAAAAGTCAGTTGATGGATGTACTTGGTAAATGCTGTGGAAGTAGTATAAAGATACCTTTTTGCTTACTAAGTCTTAAAAGTTCCCTTTTATAAGAAAGGCTAGCCAGGTGCTGCCACCTGCTGAGACTCGGCAGACCTGATTGGTCTTTCGCTGCCTGGGAACTCCATGGCAATATCTAGATAGGGAAGCTGAACTGGTTGTATCAAGGACATAATTATATTTCATATAATACAAATACGGGACCAACATTTGCAGAGCCTTCCATTTAACAGATACAAATGATGCAAAAAAGAAAAAGGCCTTCTTGGTCTTCTATTTAATAACATTTCAGCATTTGATAAGGACTATCTTGTTCAAAAAATACTCAATTGATCAGAAATGTCAATTTCATTTTCTGAATCAGCTTATATTTGCTATTTTTAATTTCCTTAAATGTGCAATTACATTTTATTGTTGTGAATCAACCTTATAATTCTAAACCTTCAGAATATGTTTAAGTGATTACATGTGCCTATTGTAAACACTTGCATATTGTATATTCCACTGACTGTTAAGAAGTATAGGTGATTGTTCTATAATTAGTAATTATTGAGTTCATGATATTTTGTTCTCTTAATATTTAATATTTACTTTAATATTCACTTTATTTACATAATATATTTACTTAATGTTTACTTTAATTTTCATATTACAAATTTGAGATTTGAAATATTCAGAAATGACATTAAAATAAATATTCCAACATTCTTTTTAATCTAATAAATCATATTTACAGAAGATAGTTGTTAAAAAATTAGAATTGCTATTTGCTAAAGCAGATTTAGAGGAAGCAATTTAAATGTCACAGTAATGGTACAATTGTTTATACTTATAGAAATATGTGTCTAAAAAGGTGGGCTTTCTGCAATATCTCTGTGATCCCAGGAATGCACTCTTGGAAAAAGTACTATCTTCATCGCTCAAATCTTGAATCTAAGATGAAATCAGGACAACCTTCTGTTGATTATACATGTAAAGCTATAAGAGGACACAATGGTATGAGAAATGTGGTAAATTTTAGAAGTAAAAAATATGTTGAAATCATTTCTAATTTTCAACTAACATTATACTGTGGTTATGTATTTGATTTGTATTCAGAAAAATAAGAACCATTTCTGCAGTAGAAAACAAGAGGTCATAGTCTGAGAAAATGTATCTGGTATATGTACCACAATTATCAAATATTTTCCCAATCAGTAGCTTGTCAGTTTTGGGATTCCGGGGAATTTTAAATCAGTTTTCTGGAAAATTTTTGAATCCATATCCATCTATCTATCCATCTGTTCATCCTCATACATTCATACAAGTGAACAAACAAGCTAAACCTATATAATTTCTCAAGTTCAGTCTAATTTAGCTCCTCCATTACTGTCATGGTCTCTGAATGCAAATGTTTATTGGCTCAAAAAGCCTAATGAATTCATCCACCAAAATGCCTTCTACCCTGGCTGGAATGGCCTAGCAGCCAGTGTTGGAATTCAAAATTGTTTACTCCCAGTTCTGTGGGTGTGGCTAGGGGGTGTGGCCAGGGGGCATGGCCACATGACTGGGTAGGCGTGGCTTTTTTTTTTTTTGCAGCACCCTCCACCCTGTTTTTTGAGCCTCCAGGGGGGCGTTTTTGCTGCCCGAAGGCTTCCCTGGGGTTTAGGAAGGGGGTGCGCAGCAAACCCCCCACGCTTCATTTTGGGGCCTTCTGAGCCTCACGCGAAGCCTCCTGGTGGGGCATTTTTGCTCCCAGAAAGCTTTCCTGGACTCAGGAAGGAAAAAACGGAGCATAGGGGGGCTCACAGCACCCTCCACTTCAAGTTGGGGCATCCCTGGGGCTCCCCCTCCATTTTTTGCCTTCCTGGGCCTCGGAAGCCTCCTGGGAGAAGCAGTAAGTAAGCAAAGGGAATCCCGGCACAGCTGATCATAGGAACAGCTGATTGTCGGAAGAGGGGAAAAGGAGTGACTGGGTGGGCGAGCGTCAGGCGGGCGGGGTGAACAAGCATCATGCAGGCGGGGCAAGCAAGTGAGCAGCGACTGGGTGACTGGGTCAGGGGCATAGCCAGCCAGAAGTTACTGTTGGTTCGGCTACCCACGCCAGATCCCTTCTACCCATTCACATGGATCGGTACGAACCAGCTGAATATCACCACTGCTAACGGCTTAGGATCAATTTTCTATTTAGGAAGTTGAGTGAGGGAAGAAAAATCAATTGCATTGGAGGATGCAGTTCCACCATTGCAATTGCATCATTGCAGACTATTCCAACAAATAAATTGCAAAAGTTCTCTAAGTTTGTGATCCAAAATTTTAGAGCTGATCCAACTGCTACTACTTATAGTTGACTGTAAATTTACAGTGTATTATGCAAAGTGAAAATACTATGGGAATGATTGTTTAGTTTTCAGAACTATAGAAACTTTTTGTTTTGGAGCAGTTGAACTTAATAATCAAGCTCCCAAGTACTTTGCTTTTAAACAAAGATCTGTTGTGTTGCTGCAGGAGTGATATATGAAATGGCTTATCTATCTGAGAAGGAGCATATGTTTGCAACAGGAAAAGTAAAGTCCACTGTATGTACTGTCTCTTCTGATGGCACAGTCAGGGCATGGAATATCCAAGAGGTAAGAAAAAGGAGCATGTGGAGTAACTGTAAATAACTTCAAAGACTTGCAGAGAAGAGTCATAAGGCTCTTTCCTAGGCCTTGGGCTAAAGTAGCTGATGTCCCCTTTGTTGGATGTTAGTTGATGCTGGGATGTTTTGTCTTTTTTTTTGTCTGCATCTGATTGTGTTTGATATCTATGGTACTGTTTTTATTCACCATTGTTTTTGTGTATTGTAAGCTGATGTCATTTGGAGTCAGCTGGTATCAAACTGAATAAATATATAAAGACTTTAAAAAATGCTGTACATAAAAACTTTTTTTAAAAAAAAATCATTGATACACATATTGAGCCTTTTGTTTGAAAGTTGGAAGTCTGAAACCTCCTTTTCCAGAAGAGTTCTGCAACATCACACCCTTGTCCCACTTCCTGTTTTGGGATAATGGCTTGACAATTTCCTGTTGCTACCACCTATCTTTCAGGGGTGGCTCATCTGATGTCTACCCCCGACCTCTAATGTGCTTCCTTTCTGATGATTGAAAGGTCAAAAAGCAAATACAGAAATATTTTTTATAATTCCATCTCCTGGCTCCCATAATCTAGAGAATTGTGAACAGAGAATTCACCCCATTTTTCCCCACCCCTGCTTTAGAAGCAAACCAACTTCTAAAGATAAACAAAAGAAAGAACAGAAGAAAAGAAAATGTAAGACACTATATTCAGTTTTATACAGTGAGATGCAAACAATCAATGCTGTGAAATAAAAGGTATAGTTCCATCAATCGTAGTCAACAACCATAAATCCTAAAAGAAAAAAATATTGGCCTGGGTAGACCAGAAGATGGTTCTTACAGAAATGAATGCTCTTGAGCAGAATCTCAGAGATGCTGTTTACAATTGTTTTATAGCTTATAAGAATATTCTAGAACAAAATGAAACATTTTTGATCTATCTGTAGTATACATACATACTGTTCAGTTCCTTAACTTCTATAGACAAAAAGAACCATGTGATCACCATCTAAAATGTTCTAGCTAAGTTCTTACAAGCAAAGTCAATGGAGAATGCAGATTTTATTTAACAACTGTGATTTGCTTAATGACCATGACAAAAATGATTGTAAAATCAGACATGACTTACTTAACTATGTTACTTAATGATGTAAGTTAGGAACCCAATTATGGTCATAAAGCGAGAACTACCTATATTGTATCTAATCTTTTACTTCACTTGGCAGGAAATTACTGTGATTAACAGTTGCATTACTGTTGTTCAGAATTCTAGAGTGAGTACTCATCAATGCAGTCAATCAATATACATGATTAAATGTTTAATTGCCAAAGGAACCCCCTGAATTGAATTTTGCCACTGAATATAGAATTGTTTATGGGGAAAATGGTGGTAAAATGAGCATTGTGCATCGCTGGGTCAAAAATCTAAAGATAGTGAATCAAGGAAAACTGAATTTTGTTGTCAAGAACATGGCATATGATCTATGACAAGTGATGAGTTTCAGGTAAGAAAGGCTGATAGCAGTGGTTGATGAACAATCAGCAGATCAAAGGGAAATGTATGTCAAGCTTTTCATAGGTCAGATTGTTGTTGTTCTTCCGCATTGCAAAGTTTGTGCAAGATGCATCCTTTGTATGCTGATGGAAGAGATGAACATGTCAACAGCTGGACCTTGCCAGCAATAATGTCATACTATGAGAATAAAGATAACTTTCTTTTGAGCATTGTGACAGTTGATGACACTCAGGATCATTACTGTGTCCTCGAAATGATACATTCGTCCAGTGAATATCACTAAATTTCATTTGCTTAAAAAAAAAAAAACAACCCTGGCTTTAGCAGGAAAAGTCATAGTTCCAATTTTTGGGGACTTGAATAGTGTTATTCACATGGCCTTCCTGCAACCTTGCACCACTATCAATTCAGTGCTACGCTGTAGCATTCAAAACTTTGAAAGACTTAAGCAAAGTCCAGAAGCATGAAATAAATTTTGCTGGAAAGTGGCAGTCTTAAACCTGACACCTCATCAGCCACCCAAAAGGCAATTGCAAAGTTAGACCTCACTGTCTTACATCATACATCATACAGTCCAGACCTGGCATCATGTGACTTCCATTTTTTTCCTTAAATTGAAAGTTTACTCTCAAGGACATTGTTTGATCCAAATAAACAGGTAGAAAGGACTCCCAAAGTTCCAGGGGGAAGGATAAGTTGTATGAAGTTCTTTCATAATAGCATTAAGATGCAAGTAGGAAAAGGTTGACCCACTCTATTCAACATATTCAGGAAACAGCATTAAAAAACATTCCAAGTTCTCAAAGTGGAGTGTTATTTTGAAGATGTAATGCGAGCTATATAAACAATCTGCTGTTTTTTGAAGAATGCAGCACATGAAAAATAGCTGATGAAAACGTACCTGATACAGATAACAACAAAAATCATATGAAAGGAAATATTACAAATCTGGATATTAAGACACTTTTCCCCAAAGACTGTTTTCACAACAATGCCATTTTTAAATTCTCTGATTTAATGGTTTTGGGGGGCATAGACATCACAACCGTGATCCAAGGGAAGTTGTTATTTTATGTGAAATGAATTGAATTCTTTTAGGATTTTTTGGCCACAGCTCGGGACTTTGAAATGCAATGGGAAAGTCTGACTCATTATTATGATCTGATAAAGAAACAGATTAAGTGAACAAGTTTCAACAAGATAAAAGCAACATGATTTGGGGTTGAGATTTTTTTTTTGTTAACACCAATAAAAATACAGTTTTTCACCAAACAAGTGTATCGGAACAGAACTTAGGTATCTTTTAATGGGAAAGTATTTTAGATTGAAAAGAATGCATGGTACATACATTTGCAATAATAATTGCACTAACAGGAAGATGGTTTTTTTTTAAAAAAATACTTATCAAATAGAATGAACTTTTTTTTCTTTGCTTTTATCAGGGTAAACAGATTTGGTCTAGTCCCCAACAGGGATTTCCACTAGTAGGTGTTATCACATTTCCTGCATTTAACCTGGCAGCTACAGCAGACACTGAGGGGACAATCAAACTTTGGCATGGGACTACAGGGGAAGAGCTTTCAACTTTTTCAGTGTCATCCATACCATCCTGTATGGTAGCCTGCACAATAAAGAATAACCCATTCTTCATGGTAAGTAGCACACTATGTGAGTTGATCGCCATTCTCAAGGAAACTTTCTTCAGATTGCCAAATATTTATAAAATAGGACATTTTAAAGTAGCCTCTTTAGCTGTGGCAACCTGAAATCAGTACCATCCCTTTGCCCATAATGTCTTGGGACATCTATGGAGTTTAGAAAGTTGAGCCTTTTTCTTACTTCACAGTTTAGCAGCATTTCCTCTAGACATGAAGCATGGATAGTTTCCCATTGTTTGGAACTCCCACATCTCCCTTCTTAAAACCTGGGATTTCCCTCTCCCTAAATGGCAAAAGCGATCGTCCTGTGTTCTTCATAGTTGCTTGGAAGAATAGGATTGTGTCTTTCTTAATGCAGGAAGTTTTAAAGATGCCGGATTCTTCTTTAGCAAAGAAGCTCAAATGTTACCCTGTTGTTCAACTATGAGAAATATATTATTTGTAGTTCAGGGGTCGACATTCAAGGCTTTAAAGTTGATAGAATCAGATTATGGTCCAATTAGCTTAGCAATTATTGTAGAT
Organism: Laticauda laticaudata; assembly: GCA_004320025.1. NCBI lineage: Eukaryota > Metazoa > Chordata > Lepidosauria > Squamata > Elapidae > Laticauda > Laticauda laticaudata. The sequence continues at coordinate 17,820 of BHFT01048178.1, read as the reverse complement.
ACTGACTTGCCAGAAATTGGCTGTAGTAGAGAGCAGCTTTTGCCTCTTCCCATTCTGTTATTTTGAATTTTTATGAAATAATTAGCATCTCTAAAGTTCAAGGCACTGTATTTTACATGCTTTTCCCCCTTTTTTGGTTTAGGTGGGCACTGAAGAAGGCTCACTTCATACCTTGTCAGCAACTGATCTAAGCCAAATTTTATACAAAAAATTGTTTCAGAACTGTGGTATACAGTTGTCTTTGTGTTCACCAAATGGGCAATGGATACTTGTTTGTCCTGGAGATGCTGCTTTTTCACCAAAGGTATGGTTTCTATTATTATTAAATGTGTCTTTGAGATCTAGTGCCACTGCAGCAAAACAGGACAGAAATCATTCATAATTGTTTCAGAAGGCTAAGCAAGAAGCAAGAGTTAAGAATTGCAAGGAAATAGAATGCAAGTGGTCAGAAAGGAAAATGTCTTAACAGTTAAGAGATTAAACTCAAGGTAAAAGGAGGGACTGAGACTTTTCTTCAAAGGAATGTATACAAAAAATGATTTTTCCACCTAATGGATGCATTGGTTTGGGGTTGATGACTTACAAAATCATTTGCAACTGTTATGTTCTTTGATTCTATAGACTTTCAGACATGAAGCAGTCTTGGTGAATTTTGCAATGGCCATAATATTTAAATTCTAGGTTTCCTTCACATTATCAACATTCTGAATCGGATTGCTACTGCTTCTACCCAGCTGTTCTTTCTGGGAAAACATTTGTGAAATGCAGTCACAAAATTAATCTCAGCTAATACGGACTAACACGGCTAACAAACTAACTCAGCTAACATGGTTACAGTGGCAAAATTATGGTTTTACCATCTTGTGCTACACTGTACGTCATCCTGAGAGTTTTGACTCTGACTCATTATATGAGTAAATAAAATAGGTTTTTATTCTTTGCCTTTCTTTAACAAGTTGCTAAAGAAAACTAAGGAGAATTATTATGTTCTGACTTTTCTAATGAATTTGTATAATCTGCCTACAGCAGATCTTGAATGTCAAGGTTTCACCTGTAGATAGTAGCCTAAATTCAAAGAACTGTACTTCTATGTTTATTAGTCAGGTTTGCATTTTTCAAATGGGAACAAGTTTCAAAAGTCATGTATGATGCAGAATGAAGCTTTGCAATTCAAATAAGAGAGGTCAGGTAATAGAAGCCATGGATTACCTGCAGATCAAAGGCTCAACTCCAGCATTTTACAGAGGTTTAAAAAGGATTTCTTGGAAAGTTGCTGCCAAGCAATATAAACCAGACACTGATAACCAGGTGCTTTCCCAAGCATTTGAACTATAATTCCCATTGGCTATGCTGGCTAGAGCTGAATGGATATACCAATTTTTTTATCTCATGCATAGACAGTATTATTGAGATAAATCAAGGTCTTTAGTTGGGATAGAAAAATTAATATATTGACATAAATTTTTCATACAAGTTCAAAAGTAGCACTGAAACATCTAAAATGTATAAATTAAATTTTTGAATCCCAATTTATTTTGCTTATCAGGTATTTAACATATATTATGCAACTCAGCCAGAAGATGATGATTTGATGATATCTAGTCCTTTACCTATTACAAGTTATTGTCGGGTGATGTGCTGGTTACCAGCTGAATCAGCAAGAATTGCCATTTTGTACAAAAATGAGGTGTTTCATGTTGATAGCTTTGATATAGTAATTGAGAAGTCTAAATACAAGAAGATTACAGGTAGGCTTCATCAAATTGTTGTGTAATGTTAGATATGTCATTGGATTTAAAATGTGCCGGACCATAATGGAAAAAATATATATAATTTATTGTCAGGCAGTACCATTATTAAGACTAAATATATCCAAATAGCTTTTTACTATTTTTGACAATATGTCCAAAGCTTTTCTATACATATTTGCTTTGACCTCAATAATTGCTCAATCAATAATTTTACATTATTATCTTTAACTTCTATTTTATATTATGAAATGGCAATCATTCTCTTAAATCATTTATGCCAAATATTCAAGTGCTATTTTTAATCCCTGAATAATACTCTTTTGGGGGGGGGGAATCCTTTTTGACAGCTTTTAGAGGAATAATGTTTTCTTAGATTGCAAAATCTTCTAAAATAATTTACTCTATTTGATGTTCTGTAGAAAATCTAGAGACTTTAATTCCTTTACAGTATTCATTCTTTGTTATTTAAAATACTCATACTGTGCTTTGCTACCACAAAGTCTCCTGGAATGTGTACAAAAAATAGTTGGTAATCTAGAAAGGTATAAGAACTATAACTGATTTTGGTTGGATTGCCTAGATGATTGGTAATACAAATATTTTAAATAAATAGTTGATAATCTAGAGCATATGATAGTTGGAATGGAGAAAAGGGTAAAAGAACTATGACAGATAATTTGTTGGTTGAATTATCTAGATGATTGGTAATATACAGATTCTGATGACTTGCAATTTATTGTAAGGTGCCCAGTTACCTTGCAGTGAGATGGGCAGCGAACGAATTTAATAAATAAAATAAATAAAATTTATTCTTTACTAGACCCTCCTGTCCTTGGTTAAGCCTTTTCTTATTCTTTGATTTCTTTCTACTTTTATTGCTTTCAGTTACGATTAGATTTGCACACTAATGGTTGTCTAGACTCTAAATGCCTATGATACAGACCTAGCTGGTAATATGGAGTGTCCATGCAGCACTATTTCCCAAGTGTAGAAGCTCTGGTAGGTGGTAGCCATCAAGATGTCTCTGGAGGAATGGGGAAGTCCCATTACTCATGCTATGCCTGAAGACTGGGTGACTTTGGGCCTGCCCCTCTCAGCCTTAACAGATCCTTAACAGATAATCAGAGTTGGAAAGGACCTTATAGGTCATCTAGTCCAAATTCCTGCCCAAGTGGGAGACCCTACACCATTTCTGACAAATGGTACTCCAATCTCTTCTTGAAGGTCTCAAGTGATGGCGCTCCCACAACTTCTGAGGGCAAGCTGGACTTTACTTTTTTCTACATTGAATTTCATTTTATGAGATATGGCCATGTTCTAGTCTGTCAATTCACTTCACAGATTTCTTGCTGTGGGGAAGAGTATTGTTGGATACATTCACTCCCTTGAGTTATTTATAAAAATAATAAAGGCAGAATATAAATAAAATTAGTAATAAAATATTATCAAATGAAACTGTCTTCTCATCTTTAATAACCTTTGGCAGTATCAGGATTGCAATTTTCAGAATTCCTAATCAATATTGACAAACAACTATTGGGTAAAATAGAACACAAATTTCAATCGTTTATATGACACAAGAATGAGTGTTATGTTCTTTTTATGCAAAAGCTAAACAGATTACAAGCTTCACACTACCAGCCCAACAGCCGGTGACAAGTATGAAAGGATTTGGCAAACAAACCCTTCTTATAGCAGCTGGACCAGAACTGACAGTATACTCTCTGAGCGGGACTGTATTGATGGCTTTCAAGGATCATCATAAAATTATTACATCTATTTGGGTGGTATAGTGACTCTTCCTTATTTACAGACATTAGTCTATTATTTTGCAAAAAAAACAAAAACAACCTCTGATTAGTTGTTACTTTCTGCTCTGCATAGGTCTTAGGTATATTTACTATACAACTTGTTTTCACCATTCCATCCTACTCCAGGATCCTTTTCATGTCGTGACATCTTCCATGGACCTTTCACTTCGTGTATACTTCTGGAAAAATAGCAAATCCTCTTTGTTGACAAGTTGCTATAATTTATTGGGAGGATCTCACAGATGGTCAAGGTAAGTCTCATTTTTAAAAAAAATGGTTTATTGGCATTTTAACAGCCTAGTGACAGTGTTAACATTTCATTTATTATTTTTCAAATGTGATTATAATATTGAGCACCCACTGGCAATTTATCTTGTTCAGGACTCCCAGATAGCTAGTTGAGTTTCTCCTGCCTGAACTTGTCTATTAAAGATGTAGCAGAGAAGTCTTTGTGTATTCATGCAGGCTTTCTGCACAGAGAAATTCTTCCATCCCTCCCCAAGTTGTTGCATGCAGGTTGAAAGTTTCCTTTTCCTATTCAGCGTTCAAACTTAACCTGACCCTTTTAGGCTGATTATTTAGATAATATTTTAACCTGATTTGTTGATAATTAACCATGGTGTTCTCTTTGAAAGGCAGATTTAAAATGGGCATTGGTCTAATTACCTGAGAACACCCTATCTACGCTGCAAGACGAGTCCAGGAATGAGTTAAGCTCTTCCTTCTGATGTCATAGAACTGAATCTGCCACTATAAAAAGCCAGGCCCTGGCTGGCCCGCCCATCAGCTTTTTGTCTGAGAGCTAGTCTCTGGAAGGATTGCTTTTAAATAGCTAAAATAGAGTTTGAAATCAGGAGACAGCAAATAATTGAAAAATCCAGCTCCTGGGGCTCTGGTAGAGCTGTCTACAGGAGAGCGGGGATCCGTTCTCCTGCAGCGTTGAGGCTTCGGCCCTGCCTCACAAAGGGCTACAGGCCCAGGGAACCTTCATTGAAGCCTCCCCCACAGCCCCATCGATCACTGGACTCGCTGCTGCCGGAGCCACTTCACAGCTGACTCCGGAGCTTCATTCCACCACTTCTCAGCTGTTTCGCTATGATTTGATCGCTCGGGGCCTGGTAAGAGCCTATTGAGCAAAGGAGGTAGCGAAGCCGTCCCAGAGCCACGACACATGGCAGGCGGCCATCTTGTTTTAAGTCTCAGAACTTGCCTGGCCCAGAGCAACCTCGGTGGAGGAAGCTCACGGCACCCTTGGTGTCTGCTCTGTTGCCAGTATGGAAAGCACCCCAACCTGGCCCCAAAGAATTGGAAGAACCCCAAGATACACAAACCCCTTTGAGAAAGAAAAAAAGACAAAGAGGCCCTTCTGCCAACAGACAGGCTGCTGCAAAAATCAGAGCCAAAGCCCTAGCTCCCAGTCAGTCTTCAAAATCGGAGCTCAGGGCTGAGAAGGCATGCACCCATTGAAAAACAGTTTGAAAAGACTTTTAACCTGACCCTTTTAGGCTGATTATTTAGATAATATTTTAACCTGATTTGTTGATAATTAACCATATGTTCTCTTTGAAAGGCAGATTTAAAATGTTTAATTTCTTATTGTTTATATCAAATGGAGCATGGGAGAACTGCTTTTCTTTTTTCTTTTCTTTATGGTGATACCTTACTCACCAATTCATCCAAGCACTAACAAGTTAAGAATAGCCTTAATATGACAAGTAATCCCTGTATATTTTTAAATTAACCAAATTTATTTTTCATAATCACAAGAATTTGTATCTGGAGATCACACTGAAATATAATTACTCAAAGATAAACTTTTCAACTGCAAATTACAGAATCAACTGTAGTGCACCATGCAGTGACCCAAGTGATGTAGGCTTTGGAATATACATTGGCCTGCAATGAAATATTCCGTTTCATGGAAAACCTGGATCCATAGTTTGATTTATTGTACTTTACATATTGAATTGTTTCAGTGTGACTTATTTAACCAAGTACTAACACAAACATTTCATTCCCATAGTGGCTTCAGATCTGTGGCATGCGATGATGTCAGCATTGTTGGAATAGTGGCTGGAATTGATGGCAAAGACAGTTTAAGAGCATATTCCTTTCATCTGTAAGAGTTCTATGCACTTCATTTTCACTCTAAACCTTATCCACTAAGTTGTCCAAATCAATTGATAATGGAAGCATGATTGAAACCACAATTAATTGACTGAAGTGATCTTACCTGTTCAATAACCAGTTTGACTGAATTCCACTTGGCTTGAAAAAAACCCACAAGAGCTGTTTAGCTTTATTAAATGTACCGTATACCTTATATGTGCATGTATGTATATATAATTTTACATTGTTTATATATGCTTGTTTTGCTTTTTCTATTTTTCCATTCATAAAGGCTTTCTAAAAATTAATTCTGAATGTACAGTATGTTATATTCTCCAGGTTTTTGCACATTGTGCGGGAAAACTTCATAGCCTAAACGTGGTCATTATAAATAAGCAGGTAACTTCTTCGCTGCGTGAACAGTGTGTATTTCAAAAATAATTTCATAGGTATCACCAAAGATTATGAACTAGATATACTTTGTAGTGCTCAAGAAATTCTAATTTAATAATTGCATATATTGAACAGGACCACCCAGAGAACAACTTTTGGGATTCTTTCCAGTTCTTTATCACCAGTGACCTTAAGAGGCATCTGTATTCTTTTTTATGTAACGAATAAAATTTAAAAAAAATTATGTGCCTATTGTGCAGACATATTGCTTCTGTCATGTGTGACAATCTAGTCTGGGATATGAGAAACTATGGACAATAATCTAGTAGGTACAGGAGGCAAGCCAGAGAAAAAACGGAAGGAGTGGGGGTCGTGAGAAGAAAAAATGTCCAAGATTTTATCTGAAGTGGCTTACTGTGGATATTACTTTTAGTTTTTTTTTTTAAATTGGGAACTTACTTTTATAGTTTATAATTAAGCTTTTATCCCAAATATTAATGTCCTCATGATATTTTCAAACGCTTTCTGAAATTTGCTTGGTTCTTGTTCCTTGAGTTCACCTGCTATGTGAGCTTGAAAAGGGGTTCTTATCAGTGGTGGGATTCAAAAAATTTTACTACTGGTTCTGTGGGTGTGGTAGGGGAAGGATACTGTAAAATTCCCAGTCAGAGGTGGTATTTGCTGGTTTTCCGAACTCAAAATTTCCGCTACCGGTTCTCCAGAACTGGTCAGAACCCACCTCTGGTGCTTTTGTGTCCAGTTTCTATTGTCTTGTGTTCTGTTTGTATATTTATATTCTGCACTGGGAAGGGAAGGGAGGATTAGAATGGAGCCACTGACAACATTTCAAGATACTGTCCAATTGTCTTTCCCAGATGAATAAAAATTTGGAATTCTTTTTCTCTCCCAGGGTGAGAGCATCTGATTCTTCTCCAACACTATTACAGTGCTGTTCTGTACAATTTTAGGAATGTTACTCTGATATGTAGACCAAATCCTAATCTTTTTTACATAGAACATAGTTGCTTAGGCATACCAACAATCTATTCTAAAATATACACCGACTTTATTGAAATATAAAGACATATTTAGATGATAAAACTGAAAAACATTAAGACTGAACAATACAATAAATAGGCTCTTCCAAAATATCTTTTTGGACTGAATTTCTATTTTATTATGAAAATACATACATACATACTAGACTTAAAATGAGTTTGAAATCACAACCACACTTTTCCCCAGTATGGAGGTACATGGGGGGGGGGGGNTGGGGGGGGGGGGGTCCTATAGTCTAGCAAAGGGAAAAGAATGTTTCATCAGGGTAGTGTAAGGAACCTCTGCATTATTTGGTTTATTTGATTCAAGGGATAAAAATGTAATGGTAAATCTTGCAAACTTAGATTAGGAACATGAAATTCGACCAGCCATGATTCTGTTGTGATATTAAAGCCCTAAGAAAGGCAGCAGGTTGTATAGTTAACTCCGTATAGGCAAAACCACTGCCCTAAAACTATGCAACCTACTACCTCTTCCTAGGAACCCCACCATATCTTCTGTAATTCTTCTTTAAAAAGTCATTGTGAAAAGTTATGCACATCTTTAAAGATTATGCAGTATAACATGCATGCAGCTTCATTACCATTGTTCATTAGTGGTAAACAGGAAACATCCTTAAGTGTTAATATTTTGCCATCAAATGATTAATATATACATAAGTATATCCCCAGTCCATTTGAAATAAAACAATGGTTACTTCCTTGAAATCAAACAAGTACTTGAAATACTGTACTTGAAATAAAACAAGTACAGTTTAGCTTCTCTAGAATGTATTTATGAAATAGACATTCAGTAAGACCTTGAACTAATGCATAAACATAATAAGTAAAATGATTCTTACACCCTCTTATAGTTTGCCAGTAAAAACAAAGACACTTGTAATTTATTTTAAACCAAACTGCAAATCATCAAGAATACTGTAGAATTTTTACTCCTCAGGGAAGGCAATAGATTGTATAGTTATCTCCTGAAGAGGGCAAAATAACTACCCTACAACTATACAATCTACTACCTCAACCTGATAAGAGAAACATATTTAGAAAGTAAATTTGTTCAGATAATATTCCCTTGAATTTGGTTCTAAAAATGTAGCAGGAAACTTTTGGGTTTACATGCCCCCTCCCTTTGAAGGCCTTTTGAATTATGGAAAACAGCTGTTAGGAATAGAAAAATACTGTCCAAACTGGTCAAAAGTAACTTGAACACAAAATATTTACTTTTTTGAATTACCTTTCCATAAGTTATTTCCCTCTCAAGTCTTCCATACCATGGCCAACTTGAACCATTATATGGCACTAGTGCAAGTTTCCTGTTAATCACTTTCTTGCTTCCTTGAAATAATGTTCAATATCTGCCACTGCAAGCAGCTTCAGAATAAAATCAGACTAATGTTGCTGATGATTACCTGCTTCCTTAGGAAAGACAGTAGACTGTATAGTTATCTCCCAGTGGTGGGTATGACCCTAAAACTATACAACCTACTACCTCATCCCACAGAACAGTATCTTCATTTAATAGATGGCAATGTCTTTTTAAAAAGGATGCTAAACAAACATCTCTCCGGTTGCTTAATTGTCTACAGTATTTCAAAGATGTTCTTTCCAGTTCAATATCCAAATGATTCAGTCTGGGGAACTTCTTTGGATGAAGAAATTAAGTGCAAATATTGATGCAAGACAACTATTATATAGCGTTCCTCATTCTATTCCACTTTCAAACCTAAAAGGAGGAAGGAAAGTTAATGAAAACCATCCTAGATAAATAAAAGCATGCAACTGCAATTTCAGCAGTAAGAAATGCCAGATGTTATGATAATACATTAATGGGGCAGGAAATCAATCCTATTCTTTAAAGTTAAATAAAACACAGGTTGTAAATAATGAATATTTTGATGCATTTGTTATATGAAAATTGCTCTGGTAGATACTAACATTCAAGTTTTGGAAATTTTGAATGAACTATAGAGGTAGTGTCATTTTTCTCTATGTCAAACATAATTGATGGAAAACAATAGAAGAAATAGACGGGGACAAGCTGGGTGAGAATGAATAATATGACAGTAAATATAGGGGTCATACTGAAAGTTGAATCCCAAATATATCCACTGAAGACTATGAGATATATATAGTTTAAAACCATAGGGGCCCATCATAAATCTAAACTTTACTATATTTGAGTGGGATAATCAAAACAGTTAAGTAAGGCTTATACTCCTGTGAGTGGGTATCAGAATCCATGTGACAAATTGCCCTTGCAATATTCTGATAAACTTACCTAAATGATTAATTTGCTATGTTAAAAGTATGACTTGTGTTTTAGTACATTAGGAATGAATTGAACATATTACATTTGCTTTGTAATACATTGGCTGTGATGCATATAATTTTTAAAAATACACATAATTATTTCTCAAATGTTAACAGCTCCTGAAAAGCTTATAAAATCTAGGGTAATTGTGTTCAATTGCTTATTATGATAAGATCTAGGGTAATTGATCTTATGATAAGATCTAGGGTAATTGTATTCAATTGCTTCTTCTAAGGACACATATAACCTGAAGAGGAAACAATATGACAGCTTATTCCTACAAAATAACTATACTTGTATTCAATAATTTGATTTAATAAATTTGTAAATCAGATTTCATGTCATGATTTGAATGGGCTAAAGGGCTAAAGCATCAAGTTACTTGAAATTCATAAATTTCAATGAAGCGCTAATCCATCATTGTGCTAGCTTCGCTTTCAAGACAAAAGTTGCCAATTCTCCCCAACAACTGCACATTCATAAACACTTGAGGTTTATTGGCAGCAGCAATCACTCAGCATTTGTAGCAAACAATCAAAAGGCACCCATCGTTTGGTTATTTCGATTAGAAAGTGCTTTAATCTTTTAGGAAAAGATCTAACTAGGAAAAGATCAAACACACTGAAAGCAGTACCCGTATTTGACAGTTGCCTGAACTGTCATATATACTAATTTACTCTTATTAAAATGAAACCAAACCCTTTTCAAACTGCTTTGTTTAGTAAATCCTTATTCAGAAATGCACGAGTATTTTAAAATTTAAAGAGCCAAAAGTTTGCTTTGAAAATTGCTATGCGAACTGAATGATTCTATATTCCTTGAATCTCAGACCTAACATTAACATATCCAAAACTCTTGGAAGTTCTGACTTAGAAATAAAGCTGTCAACAGTCCTACCCTCCTTGTACACAAATAAGAAATCTTTATGGAAGTCTGACTGGCTTAGTTTAAGGTAAAAGCAAATCAGTCTATTCTATGCTTTATCTTAATATCTAAAACAACAGTTTTCAAAGAATGTTAAGAGTTGCTTTTTTGAACAAATTACTAATTTAATTTCAAGAGACTACATAAGCAGCAAGTTTTCTGAAAGACTTCATCTTAGGTTTATGTCCGGAAAAAAAATCTACATTCTCTAATCATTTCAAATACTCTCAGTTTGAAAAGTTAACTTTAACTTGACAGGACCAAAATCCGCAGCGGCAAAAGAAAAGGTTTAAATGCATAGTTTTAAAAGCATTTTCCTTTCAAGACAATACTGTACAGTCATCCCATCCAAGGGCAATGCTCCTCCTTCCCCAGCCCTACAGAAACAGATACACCTTGTCAGCTTTCCAGTCCTAGGAAACGCCACCGTCATCCCATGTCATGAAATTTCACTGGATAGAGAAGAATCAGTATTATTTTTTTTGCAACCCTTACTTCCAACCCAAAGGAAGATACAGGAAGGGAAGCTGAAAAAAACTAGCCAGCTGTGCATTAAGAAAACACTGCTCCCAGATTATTATAATGGCTTCATGGTTGGATTGGATCCAACCATGAAGCCGTACCCAAAAAGAATAATTAGCAAGCTTGCAAGCAAGAAGAAGGGGGAAAAACAAAACAAAAACCCGGCACTCAAAATTTATTCTGGCTTTCGCACCTCCAACGAGTCCCAACACGATCTGCCGATTAAAAAAAACAGCGGATGGCTTAAAATGGGGAGAGCCACAAAAAGTGGGGGAGGGGGCACCTCCCCCTGCCTCTGACGAAGTGACCACACTGCTTCCAATTCAAACCACTTGAAAGTTTCCCAAACCCGAGACGGGCTGTAACGTACAAATCAGCTCAAGAGGCGCCAAAGATTTGAGTGCCAGATCCCTTGGGAGATCCCGATCCTCCAGCTGTTTCTCGACAGACAGCAAAAGAAGGAAAGAAAGAAAGAAAGAAAGAAAGAAAGAAAGAAAGAAAGAAAGAAAGAAAGAAAGAAAGAAAGGAAGGAAGGAAGGCGAGCCTCCCTCGAAGGAAAGGAGCGGGCTCGCCAAGCCAGCGTGGACAGCATTGACTGTGTTCTCCGATCAGAAGGAAAAGAGCGCGCGGGAAGGAGGAGAGGCGGCGCGCCTCGTGGTGGCAAAGCCGCTTGCCAAGAAGCAGCCCCCACCTCCTTTTTTGTTTTTTTGGCTCTGCTCCGGCCCGAGAGGCTTCGGGCCATCGGGAGCTCCCGCCTCCCAGCAACAGGCCTTTCCTCCCTCAATCTCTCTCTCTGTCGCGCGCGCGCGCGCTGCCATTCCCCCCTGCCCGCCCGGGGCTCTCGTGGTCCGAAGCTCGAGCCAGTAGGGTGTGTGTGTGAGGGGGAGGGAGCTCGAAGGCGCGCGGCGAGAAGGAAGCTGCAACACGGTCGGCCGGCAATAGGCGGAAGCGGGGCGTCTCGAGAGACGGGCGGGCTTGCCCATGTGCTTGGGAGTCCCCGCCGCAGCATCATCTTGCGCCCCACCCCCTTTCCTCATCCCACCCCGGCAGCCAAGGTCTCCCTTGCCCATCTCGAACTTGCTACGGGAAGTGGACGCGCCCACCGAGGAGAGGCATCTCCGACCAATCGCAGAAGGACCGCGGCCCAGAGGCCAATCGGTCGCCGCCGGGTGCGGCGCGCTTGTCGGACCTTCAGGTTTGTCAGGGAAGGCGCGGCAAGGAGAGGGAAGGGGGGGGCGAAGGGAAGAAAGGATGCAGGCTAAAGCGGGCAGGAAGAAAGGGCGCGAGGAAACTTCGCCCTTTTCTCCCTGCCGTCCATCGCTTCAGAAGTAGCAGAAAGATCGCCTGGAGGCCTAAAGCCGTTCTCCGCGCAGGCGAAACCAGCACGCCCGTGCGAACAGGCCAACGTCTTCTTTAGCTGATCCGCGTCTCCCCTCCCTTGCTCGCGATCACACGACCGTTACCTGCGATTCCCGTCTCGACAGCCCCATCCAGGACCCGGATGGAGTCGTCTTGGGCAGCAGCGGCGCGGCGGCGGCGCTACTGCAGCACTGCTACCGCCTTTCACAGCGTTGGATACGGCGAAAAAAAAAAAAACGAATGACGTTCCCACCCCCTCCCCAAAGCGCCGAAGAAAGCTCCGCCTTCCGACCGTGTGGCGAGTTAGGAGGGCGGCCAAGCCACCCGTCTGTTACCCCGTTTGGATGCAACGATTGGCGTAGAGTCGGGATAGCCCCGCCTCTTTGATAGATCGCGAGTTCTGATTGGAGATGAGCGCTCCTGTGGCAGCGGCTGGCTTCTTTACCTGGTTGGGGCTTGAATGCTGCGGACTTCGATTCATCTCTTTCTGATTTTTTATTTTTTGTCTTTTGCCAAGGCGGGAGAATGTCTTCCCGTTGACAGGGGAGTGGGGGGGGGGGGGG